>CM042851.1:55332689-55477689 GCA_023653725.1 Bungarus multicinctus | reverse complement strand
GGAAGAAGAGGGTTTGCAGAACATGCCTGGGAATGAACAGAAACATGGGCCTATGGACAACAACAAACCTCCCTCAGAATACAAATAAATAAAATCATTGAGAGTGAATGATTCCAAGGGGGCTTAACAGATAACGGATCATCAGAGTTGGAAGGGACCTTGGAGGTCACCTAGTCCAACCCCCCCTCCCCCCCCCGGATGAAACACCCCTTTCCTCCAGTGGTGTTGGTAAGGGCACCCAATCGCAAACTCCTTTTCTCTCGCTTCACTTGAGACTTTCAAGAAGACACTGGACTGCCATCTGTCAGAAATGATGCGGGGTCTCCCCTTGGGCAGGGGGTTGGACTAGATGACCTGCAAGGTCTCTTCCAAATCTGATTATCTGTTATCTGCTTCCACCCGGTCCAAACAGACGCCTCCTCCTGCTGCTGCTGCCGTGAAATAAACTCCTGGAAGGCGCCCCTTTGCTCTCCGCCCAAGGAGAAACTCTTCCTCCTCCCGCAAAGGGGATGAAGATGTCAAACGGTCTCCGGGGAAGGACAGGAGCCCCTTGTGCCGCTCAGACGGGAAGCGGGAAACGTCTTCATTAGCCCCGAGGGGAACGTGGGGTTGCGGAGCCCGCCTCCCCCTTAGGATACGGCGCCCGCCCCGCCGCCCCGCCCCAAGGAGGCACAATGAGCAGATTTATAAAGTGGCTTTTGTTTGGCTGAGTAGCGGCTTTTCTGAGAGGGCATCACGGAGGTGTGTTTTCCCAACAGGGGCCTTTATGCGAGATCTGTGGGTTGTTTCTCCTTCTCCTCCTCCTTCCTCCTCCTCCTCCTCCTCTTCTTCTCCTTCTCCTTCTCCTCCTCTAAATTACATACATTAGTTTAGGTAATGAAACACCTAAGAAAACAACCAAGCTCAAGAGCACCCAGGACCCCACATTCTTCTTCTTCTTCTTCTTCTTCTTCTTCTTCTTCTTCTTCTTCTTCTTCTTCTCCTTCTCCTTCTCCTTCTCCCTCCTCCTCCTCCCCTCTTCTTCTTCTTTTCTTCCTCCTCCCCCGCTCTCCCCTCCCCCTCCCCCCCTCCTCAGCAGCCCTGGAGGGACGGGGTGGGGTGGGGGGAGCAGCCAGGGCCAACCCAGGCTGCATTTGATCATCCCTTAAAGCTCCTTGGATGGAGCCATTGTGCTGCAGGCAGTAAAGCTGTCACCGGTGCCTTCCATGCAAATCTTGCCTGCTTTGGCTCCCAGGCTTCTCCCTGCTCTCCACTGTTTTTGTAGTCCTGAGAAACTGCTGCCACCTGACACTTAGGATGACCTGAGAGATTGGGGTGCTGAATGCAAGTGGGGGCAGGGCACCTCCTGGATTGGAAGGCAAGGCTTCCAAGGGGATGCTAGGAAAAAAGGAGGGAAACGGCAGGCAGGCGTTCTCTGGGATCCCACATCCGAACCTCTGCCCAAAGACACACACACACACACACACAGAGTCTGCTTTCATTGGTATTCAGCTATTGCCACCTGCCAGACGAGCTGGCAACGAGAAGGGGATCCGGCAGCCAGAAGGGGAAGTGTGTGGCTGTACAGCACAAGTCCTCTTAGCAACATGGCAGGGAATAAATGAAAACAGTCAAGGAGGAATTGGATCTTCTCATGGCACGAAGGATCCCTCCGACCTGAACACTAGATCAGAGGGAAGCTACGATCATCAGAGGTAGGGAGATCCTCTGTCCTCCAGGCCAGGGTGGTCCCCAAGGGTCTTTCCCCAAAAGTCAGCTGGATTTTCTTGGGTTTTTCTCTGAAGACGCTTCGCTTCTCATCCAAGCAGCTTCTTCAGTTCTGACTGGATGATGGTGAGGACTGGAAGGATTGATATTCCTTGCAGGCAGCTGGTCATTTGCATCCTTTGAGAGGGTCGTTGAGGCCACTTGGAGGCTTATCTCTGTGTCCTCAGGATCACCTGAGTGGTGCAAATGGGTGTGGAGCCTTCTCGGTTTTTCGATTATCCCTGGATTGATACTAACTGCTTTAACCGTGTATGACTTGGATTGTTTGTTGGACTTCGCTTACCCGTTTACTGGAAGCAAAACCTACATTTTACTATTCAATGTATGTGTGTGCTAGTTGTGTGTGATTCATCACCACTCTCACTACGTTTCCCTGACTGTGCTCATTCTCAACAGCGACCAATTGATTTTTTGACATCCTTGACCAGAATGTATAGACTGTGTCCTACCCTAAAAAGTCTGGCCCACTGGGTGCTTTAGGGGACTTCCTCTGGATGCACGCAAGGTATCGACATCTTGATAAAGGAGAACATTTGCAGCTCAGGCTTGAAATGAGTGATGCTTGGTGCTGGTTGCATTCTGGCAGGTGTTTCATGACCCAAACTAGGTAAGATAAGCACTGATGAGAGTCCTAGTTGGGTAACAAAACAGCTGCAAGTAAACCACTAAGCTCAGAGAGCACCAAGGAATTCAGTCCATCCTTCCTCCTCCTCCTCCTCTCCACAAACCCACCTCCCTTCTAGCCCTGCTGATGTTAGCTAGTTGGGTCATGAAAAGTCTGCCAGAAACCCACCCAGCTGAGAGAACACCGAGGCTCCCTCGCATCTACCTCTAGGTGCCCTAGATCCATGCTGGGCTTCCCACTTGGGCAGGAGGCTACAGCAGTGGCTCAGGAGGCAACAAGCCGGTTCGTGTTAGTAAGCGACAGTTGAGCCCAAGGCAAGCCCTGCAGCCCCAGGAGCAAAGGAGGAGGACGGAGAGGGAGAGAAGCTGTTTGGGGCGCTTGAAACCACCTGGCCTGGGCCTCTCCTGAGCAAAGGAGTCCTCATTTGCGGGTGAACCCCGAGTGGCTCTGCCCAGGGGGGTCCCCCCCTCCAGTGCCATTCAGGGCAGCCACGGATGCTTCCCCCAGCCTGGGTTTTTCCTTCTGCTGTTTCAGCTGGGGATTCAGACACCCCAAGGTGGGCCTTCATCGGGCCTCCCCCTCCCCACCCCTTTAAAGGAAGATGTGATACGGCTCCCTTCAAGCATCCTGCTCGTGGTGGGATTCAAATGTTTTTACGACCGGTCCTGTGGGCGTGGCTTGGTAAGCATGGCTACGTGACTGAGTGGGCGTGGCTATGTGGTCATGTGATTGGGAAGTCAAAAGATAGAAACTCTCTGGAGCACGGGGTTGGACTAGGTGACCTCCGGGTACCTTTCAGCCCTGGATTGCGGTGCTGTTTCAAAGCACAGCAAAGAATAGATACAAACTCAAGGTTAACCGCACCAAACTTGATTGCAGGAAATACGACTTCAGCCACAGAGTGGTCAATGTCTGGAATACTCTACCTGAGTATTCTTCCCCAAACCCCAAAAACTTTAACCTTAGACTGTCTACTATTGACCTCACCCCTTTCCTAAGAGGTCTGTAGGTGGCGTACATAAGCGCACCAACGTGCCTACCGTCCCTGTCCTATTGTTTCTTTTATATTTTATTTTTCTTATATGTATCCATATATTCATAACTATGTTTTACAAGTGATTGACAAATAAAAATAAATAAAAAATAAATAAAAAGCAATCAATAAATAAAATAAAAGCAATCCAGGGCTGTCCTGGATTGCTGTGAATCCTCTGAAGCTGTGTACTTAGTGGTCCTTCCTTCCTCTCCCTTTTCCCTCCTTCCCTCCCTCCCTCTCCTTCTTTCTTTTTCTTTTTTCTTTCTCTTTCTCTTTCTTTCTCCCATCCTTCCCTCTGTTTTTTTCTTTTTTTCTTTTGCAGCACCCCATTTTTGGCCTCGTGGGTTTCAGGGAAACACTGGAAAAAGCAGCATTTTGAAGCCAGGGGAATCAGCTGTGCCGCGTGATTTAGATTAGCTAGAAAGCAAGAAATCCAACGATTTCCTGCTTTCTAACTAATCTAAATTGTGCGGCACAACTGATAGTTGGAAATACCGGTTTGGCTGAACCGGTAGCATTTTTTACTCCTGGTTCAGCTGAACTGGTACTGTGTTTCTCCAACAATACGGCCTCCACCAATAGGAAGGCCCAGCATAATTTCTAGGCATGAGGTGAACTTAAGCCCCGCCCCCAAAATTTAGGCCTATTTAAATCATGCGTTTCCCCGCCGTTTCTCACACCGTTTGTTAGAACTACGGTACACGAGGTGAAGAGAAATGGGGGGAACGGGGGGCAGGGGGGGAGAAAACTTGCCTTAGGAGCGCCCGCAGGTAGCCTAGGCTAGAAGACCCCAATCGAACATCAGGCGATAGAAGCTCCCCAAAGGCAGAGTCACCCGCCACTTCGGTCGGTAGAAGCGGCCTTGGGGAGAGCGCCCACGCACACACTCCCCTCGCCATGAGGCCGCTTCTACCGGCCGATCAAAGTGGCTGGTGACTCTGCCTTTGGGGAGCTTCCATCGCTCAAAATAAAGTGGCTCCTGGCGAGGGGACGCAAGCAGCCACGTCTCGCCCTGAAACGGCTGCAGACTCTTCCTTCGGGGAGCTTCGGTCGGCCGGTAGAAGGGGCCTTGTGGCGAGGGGAGTGCGCATGGGGTGCTCTAGGTGGGGGAGTAAATTAAGTCACCCCCGAAAAGATGTCCTAGCCGTTTTTTCGGGGGTCCAAAGAAAATAAGGCCCGGCCTTATTATATGAGAAACACAGTATCAAATTTTTTACTACTGGTTTGGCCGAACTGGGCTGAACCACTAGAATACCACACTGCTCCTGCTCTTTAATACATCCAGAATTACTCAGCTGCACGGATTCTGCTTTCTGTGCTGGGTCTTAGCCCAGGCCCACCAAAACCCGAGAATCACCTTTTTTTTAGGGGGGTGGAATGGGAGGAAATGGCTTCTTGGTGGAGGCAATAATCGGCTCTTGAAAATTATGTTTTTGTAAAATAAGATTAACCTTTGGATGTGTTTGTTCCGTTCTGCTAGCCGTCTTTTCTCCCACTTAATCCCAGCGGCTGACATCTGAGCTGGAAAACTGCAACCACCTGGGAGGGTAGCCCACTTGGTAGCCGCTTTCTGCATCCAAAAGCTGCACACAGGTGAGAACACTTCGATGAGCAATCTGCCTTCGGTGCTCGGGGCAGGCCGGGTCCCTTCTTCCCATATCTTCCTCCCTCCTCTTGAGGAACAGGCCCTTTTCCCTATCACGACTTGGGAAGGCCTCTGTTGGACTGGGACAAGGTAGATAGGCACAAGGCAGGAGGAAAAGGTGGGGTGGGGCTTGTCTTCAGCATTGAGCCTGGAAAAATGAGGAGGGCGAATCTTAGCAAAGCAGACACCAACTGAATTATGCACACCAGCAAGGATGGAAAAACAAAAGAAATTCCAAGTGACGATGCTGTGATAAATAAGATTTTTCAACGCACTGAATTAGATAGTTTGACACTAGAATTGAAAGAGCAAGATAAATCAGAATACTATAAAGTATGGAACAAATTTTACATATGGAGGGACATGAAAGGAAGCTCATAAAATTGAAATTACAATTAAAGACGAAATAGAAATGAGATATAAGAATGAGAATTAAAATGGTACAAAGCCTAAATGTTTATATGTATATAAATGTTAATATCTTTTGATCTTTTTTAGTGTAAAATGTTAAAAATGAAACGTATGTTCAGTATTTTTAATGTTTGTGCTGTCCAGACAGTTTAGAGTTAATGGGATTTGGGATGGTTAGTTAGGATTTGTCAGCTGTCCCCTTAAGGGAATGCATCATGGTAAATGTAGTTAAGCTATCCTGGGAAATGTAGTCCATGTCATGGGGTCACATCTGTAATCCGGATTGGTGACTAAATTGACCCTTGGTGGGTCGGGGGAGGTTTCTTCACTCTTGCCTGAATCTATTACCATGCGGCTGCTTCAATCATCATGAGGTTGAGACCTTATTATCTTCCTACACCACAATTCAGATATGCAAAGGATTGGACGTTAAGAAAAACCTCGTCATAAATGTGAGTTGACAGGATGCCTGATGAACCAATGAAAAAGACTTTGTAGGGATGCTTTGTGGAGTTGATCTGCCTGCTTTATGCCACCCAAATATCCAAACAATGTTTATTTTCAATAATTTAAAAAAAAATTAAAAAAAGAAAAGAAGAATGAGGGGGGCTACTTCACTTTATATGCAAACTTCTCAAACGTGGAGTTTTGGAGCGGTGGGAGATTTCTTCAAAGAACAGATGCGAAGAGAAGTCAAGAAAGGAATGCATACAAAGATCAGGATGGAGCAGATTATTCCTTTCCAGGGGGAGGCCTTGACTTGCCCAAAACACCTGCTAGGAAGGAGGAGGAGGAGGAGGCGGCCTTCGCAGGTAGCTGAGTTGCACGGCTCAGAGGCAGCCGTGGGATCTTACCAGTTCCACCCACCGGTTCAGTGATTGCACACGCACACAAGGGTGGGATTCAGATTTCTTAACAACCGGTTATGTGGGCGTGGCCTAATTTGTGGGTGTGGCTTGGTGATCATGTGACTGGGATGGGAGTGGCTTGCTGATTGGGCGTGGCTATGTGATCATGTGTTTAGGGTGGGTGTAGCTACATGGTCATGTGACTGGGGTGGGCATGGCCATGTGGCTGGCAACCCAAATTTAAGTGGTCCTCACTTAATGACCAGGTGCTCGCTTAGTGGACAATTGCTTAGCATATACAAGCCTGGTATATTCTGGAAGCTCAACAGACAAATCCAAAATAAATGCAGTGACAATAAGGATTAATGCAAATTGGAAAGGAAAGATTGCAGAGATTGTACACAATGATTTGTACCAACACACTATGTAACTGAAGATGGTTTATGTTTATGTTTTTGTTTATGTTTAAAAAAAATAAAACACTTTTATTTAAAAAAATTCATTTATGTATGCATGCAACTTCTTGTTACATTGATGTTGCTACATATTGATTTAAGCAGAAACATACAATGTATAACATCAATGTAACAAGAAGTTGCCTGTCTCCCTTTTGGTAAGTTGCTTTTCTTTATTTATGTATTTTTTTTTTTACTATCTGTTTTTGTTTTTGTTAATCATAAAAACAAAACAGATACTAAAGAAATAAACAAACACATAAATAAAAATTATTTTACTATTCATCTTGATGTTTCTTTAAGCAAAGGAGAAAGAAACATCAAGATGAATAGTAAAATAATTTTTATTTGTTTATTTATTTCTTTAGTATCTGTTTTGTTTTTATGATTAACAAAAACAGATAGTAAAAAAATAAACAAATACATAAATATAAAAAACCAACTTACCAAAAAGGAGACAGGCAAACTGGCTAGCCAACTATGCCGGGGTCCTCTTCAGTCTTCCAGCTTGCTGCGGCGAGGACGGCTGGCCCAGGAATCGGCTCTCGACTGGGCTGGCGGTGGAGGCGGCAGGAGGAGGTAGAGGACCGGCCCAGCAGCAGGACTTGCTGCTTTGCCTCTTCACTACCAATGGGTGGTGGGAAGGCAAGGCAGCAACAGTGGAGGGCCACGGGCGAGGGAAGATGGGGGCGGGCAAGGCAGGGAGCGTCAGCAAGGGCGGTCGACCGGGACTTGTGGCGGTAGGTAGGCGACCAGGTTGGAAGTCGTACTTACTGATCCATGTCTTCAGAGGAGTTTTTGACTAGTTTGGAGAACCAGCCAATACCTCCTCTGACTGGAGATTTTACAGTATCCTTCCCCTGCCACGCCCACCAAGCCACGCCCACAGAGCCAGTAGTAAAAAACAATTGAATCCCACCACTGCTCCAGAGTGTAATTAAGACTGCAGAAAAAACAATTACTACCCACCTGCCTTCCATGGACGACCTATAACCTGCACGAGTCAAAAAGAGGGCTGTGAAAATATCTACACACCCCTCACATCCTGGACATAAACTGATTCCATTCCTACCCTCAAGTGACGCTATAGAGCCTTGCACACCAGAACAACTAGACACAAGGGGAGTTTTTTCCCAAAAGCCATCACTCTGCTAAACAAATAATTCCCTCAACACTGTCCAACTATTTACTAAGTCTGCACTATTACTACTACTGTTAATCTCATCACTCCTTATCACTCATCCCCTCCCGCTTGTGACTGTAAGACTGTAACTTTGTCGCTTATATCCTTACGATTTATATTGATTTGATTCCTTATTTGTATCCTATGACTATCACTAAGTGCTGTACCTGATGATTCTTGATTCTTGACAAATGTATCTTTTCTTTTAGGTACACTGAGAGCATTTGCACCAAAGACAAATTCCTTGTGTGTCCAGTCACACTTGGCCAATAAAGAACTCTCTCTCTATGTATCATTCCATCTATCTATATCTATTTATCATTCTATCTATCCTCTATCTTTCGATCTATCATCTATATCTATCTATCATATCTATCTGTCTCTATCTATCTATCTATCTATCTATCTATCTATCTATCTATCTATCTATCTATCTATCTATCGTTCTATCAATCATCTGTCTATCCATCCATCTATCTATATCTCTATCATTCTATCATCTTTCTATCTATCTGTTATCTCTGTCTGTCTGTCTGTCTGTCTATCTATCTATCTAAAGCTTCTCTTGCTTTGTATCTCTCTATCCATCTACTGTTTCCATCAGAAAAATAGGAAGCCAAGTGTGAGGGAGGTGATTTAAAAAGAAAAAAAAGAGGTGAGAAATAAATAAAAAATAAAATTTTCCAAGATTCCAGAACTCTGGAACCTCACGGAGGCAAATAGAAAACAAACTCAGCCACAAAGGGGTTTGTATCCTCAAGAAAATGCATCGTTTACCAATGTCAACCCAAAGGACGCTGGGGCAGGAACGGTGGTGTGTGACGCTCCCAGAGCCCACAGATGGAGGCCTGTTCGAAAGCTCCTTGTTTACTTCTGCCGGTGAGAATAAGTTGTTGATTCCCAATATAACTTCCTATTAAAGGTTCTCTTTCATTCGGAAACGCAGCACCTCCAAGGGGTTTCCAAACGATGTTCTCTCTCTCTCTCTCTCTCTCTCTCTCTCTCTCGTTTCCCTCCCCCCTCAAAAAAAGGACTCATTTACTAGATCTTCAACTTTTGCCCTGCGCTTTGCGATGGTCCTTGGGACGGTGGGATGATTCATGCCAAATAGGCCGGCCCAGGGTTGTGTTTGCTCTGCCTGTGTAAAACATTCACTGACTTTCCTGCACAGCGACACCCACAACACCCCTCCCCCCCCATGCACAAAAACAAAAACCACCCAGGACCAGCAGGGGGGCTGGGCAGGACACAGCCATGAAGGCCATCTTGCCTTTTTCGACCCCCTCCGATGCTCTCACAGCAAACTCCACCCTTTCATTAGACAGGGAGTCCTTGACTTATGACTGCAGACGGAGTAAGAATTCCCGTTGCTCAGTAAAGCGGCTGCTGAATGAGTTTTTGTAGCTTTTTTTTTTTGCAACGGCGGTTAAGCCAGTCACTGCCGTCCTTAAGCGAACCACATGGTCATCAAGGTGAATCTGGTTTCCCCCATTTGTTATTGGAAGCCAGCCGGGAAGGTCACGAAAGAGGATCACCGGATCTCAGGACCCTGCAACGGTCACAAACACAGGCCGGTTGCCAAGCTCCTTGATCACAAGGGGATGCTGCAGTGGTCATAAGTGTGAAGACTGGTCATAAGTAACACTTTTCCAGGGCTTTTGGAGCTTTGAAAGCTTGCCGTGGTGGCGCAGTGGTTAGAATTTGGTACTGCAACCTATTTCTGCTGACTGCCAGCTGCCAGCAGTTGAGCAGTTCGATTCTGACTGGCTCAGAGTTGACTCAGCCTTCCGTCCTTCCGAGGTGGGTAAAATGAGGACGCCGATTGTTGGGGTTTGCAAGAGGCTGACTCTGTAAACTGCTCAGAGAGGGCTGGAAAGCACTGTGAAGCGGTATATAGGTCTAAATGCTAGTGATATCTTCCTTCCCTCCTTTCCTTCCCTCCGTCCTTTCCTTCCTTCTTTACTTTCCTTCCTTCCCTTCCTCTTCTTCCATTCTTCCTTCCCTTCCTTCCATCCTTTCTTTCCTTCCTTCCTTTCCTTCTTCCCTCCTTCCTCTTTCTCTTCCTTTTTTCTCCTCCTCCTCCTCCTTTTCCTCTTTTTCCTCTTCTTCACTCTCTCCTCTTCTTCTTCTTTCTCTTCCTCCTCTTCTTCTTCCCTCCCTCCTCTTCTTTTTTCTCTTCCCCTTCTTCTTCCCCTCCTCCTTCTCCTCCTCCCCCCCTCCCAGCAACGCTCCTCCCCGCAACGGCCCGCCGGGCGCCCCGTCCGAGAGGCTGGCCCTGCTCTCCGCTGCCGGGGGCCGGCCGCCGCCCCACCCCGGGGAAGAGCGAGCGAGGGGCGGCGCCGGCGGGCGGGCAGGGAGCAGCAGCAGCAGCCGAGCCCGGCGCGCTTTTCCCCAGAGCCGCGCGGCAGGTAGGCGCCTGGCCGGGGTCTCCGCGGGCATCGCCCCCTCCGGGCTCTGGCGGGGCGGGGCCACGCAGGGAGGCGGGGCGGGGGGGTGTCCCGGGCCAGCCGTCCCGCCTACCTCGCGGGAGCGCTGTGCGGGGCAGGAACGGAGCAAAGCGCAGCTTCTCTCGCGGACGGCGCGGACCTGCTCCCCGGGCGGGACTCTCTGACGGCCGCTCCCCGTCTGTGCTTGACCCCTTGCAGGCCCGGCGGCGGCGGAGGAGGAGGCGAGCCCGGCGGCGGGGCAGCATGCATCTGGAGGATGGCTGAGGCCGGCCGGGCGAGGGCTGCTTCCCTCGCGGCCCGGAGCGGAGGCGGCATGCGGGGGCTCTGGCCCGCCCTGCTCTGCCTGCTCCTGCTGGCCGCCGTGCGCGGCCTCCCGGCCCCCGGCTTGCCCATGGCTGACCTGGCCGGCAGGGCCACCCGGGAGCCCGCAGGTAAGCAGCCCGCGGGAGGGGAGGAGGAGGAGGAGGCGGCGGGGGTTGGACTAGATGCCCTCCAAGGACCCTTCCAACTCTTTTCTATGCCCTAAGCCCCGCGCAGCTAGTTCGCGGGAGCTGCGGGCGCCGAGGGGAGCCACACGGGGTGGCCAGGGGCGCGGGGAGGGGGCTTTCTTGATCCCGCTGCTCTCCCACCTCCCCCTTCCCCGACGGAGACCCTGGAGGGCTCGGGCACTTTCCCGGCCCCCGACAAACCCTGCCTGCCCTTCGGCCGCTTCCAGGGCCCTTCGCGTCGTTGGCTTGGAAACTTTTGGAGAGTTTCCTCGGAGAAACTTCGCGCCTGGGCGAAACGGCCGGGTGGATGGAGCTCTTCTGCCTGGGAGGCTCAGGCGCCGGGTGGGGGATGCTTCTTTGGCTGGGGGTCTCTCTCCGACTCGGGGCTCCTCCCGGACCCCGGAAAGTTTGCCCTGGCTCTTTGGGGAGCGGTGCACAGGGTCGCCTCCCTCCGGCCGCGGCGCTTGGCTGCGCGCACTTTTTCTACTCCTTCGGTGGAGGTAAAACGGCGGGGCTCCCCTCCTTTGCACCGGGATAAAAAATCATCATCATCATCATCATCAAATACACAGCTGCAAAAAGAGTAAGCCCCTCCCTGGAGAAACCCCCGTAGTCTTTCTGGTGCAACTTTTTTCTGTCCTTGCAAACGGTGGGAAAGCGCACCCCCGAGTCCGCCTTTCCGAGTTCTTGCACGGTGACAGATTGGTCAGAGGCAGAAGAAGGAAGAGGAGTAACATTTCCTTCAAGTATTGCGGGATTCAAACCCTAAGCAAATATTAGTCTGCCCAGCTCAGTCGCCTGCACACCAGAGTAGCAACCCAAGGTGTGTCCTCCTCTCCTGGTCTCAAAATAGTAGCCATGGCAGCCACTGGCTCTGCATGAAAAGGGCCTTTTTGTACTTTTGAAAAGGGGAAGAAGCCCGTTTGGGCTCTGATTTCACGGGGAAGCAGCAGTGTGTCCTTCTCTTGTGGCATCTTTCCCTTCGGATGACGCAGAAAATAACAGATAAAGTTCAGTTTTAATCCTTGGAATATTAAAACCTAGGAAACTGAAAAAAATGGAGGATTGCATTCAGTGTTTTAAATGTCCCCCACTGCCTTTGCTTGTTATAAAAGCAAATTATAAATAAAAGCAATTGTGAACTTCTGATGGAAACCGAGGGGAATTTTTCTCCAAAAAGTTTCTCATGTTGAAAGAGACTTAAGGCCGTAGTAGCCCTGTGTGTGCATCCTAGGAGTTGCATTTAATGTTCGGGAAAGAGTAATTGTCCTAAGGAGTAGCGGCTGGAAAACCTAAATTTTTGCCATGTAAAAATAAAACAATCCAGCTGAATTTACCTGCTATTCAGGTAAACTGTTTACCTGAGTTTACCAGTCAGGTCCAGCTTTTCAATTCGTTTCTTTTAGCGATAGAAAGATTCCAAGAGCTTTACCTTGTAGTACGTTAGACTGCTTAGTTGTACATAAACTAACTAAAGACGCTACACAAGTAACACCAATATTTGGTTTCGCTGCTAAGCTGTGTGTATAAACAAGCACAACTTTATTTAGAAGGAAATGTGGTCGAAGCCCAATTGGTTGGGTGTTGAGTAGGGAGAGTCCCACCAGAATAAATAAGGACAATTAGACTTTTAATGCCCGAAGACAAAACAGTCTTAATTGGAGTGAACGTTGACAGCGGTTGTTCCCCAAGCAATGGGGAATTTCGTGAATTTAGGATAGTGAAACTAGGCGTCTAGCAGGCCATCAACGCTATCAGTATTCAAAAATTGTGGGCACTCCAACACTGGAGGCTTTCCAGAAGAGACCTGCTGGGAATGCGATAGGGTCTCCTGCTCCGGCAGGGGGTTGGACTAGATGACCTCCAGGGTCCCTTCCAACTCTGTCATTCTGTATTCTGTATAACAGGCATGATATAAACCAGGTGTCTTCAACCTTAGCCACTTGAAGCCTGGAGGACTTCAACTCCTAGAACTCCCCAGCCAGCTTGCTGGCTGGGGAGTTCTAGGAGTTGAAGTCCTCCAGGCTTCAAGTGGCCAAGGTTGGAGACCCCTGATATAAATCTTAGCTTTGTGGAAAACCTGTTGAACAAAGGAGACAGTTCAGCCCCAGACACAGCACAAATGTTTACTTTTAGAGCAGGACATTGGAGAGAGAGAGAGAGACAAACAGGGCCTTCTTCGGGATGAAACGGGCTGGCCATTGGTCCATTCCTAAGGCGGGTTTGTTCAGCAGCTTTGCATTTCGCTGTCCAAGGCCTTATTTTGCAAAAAAAAAAAGGGTGGGGAGGAGGGCTTGGAAACATTCCCCCCCCCCCTCTCTGCTTGTGATCTAATTCTCCACTCTGGAGCTGGGAAGGTTGTAACACAGCTCCTGCCTTGTGCTGCCACTGAGCCGCCCTTGAAAGGAGCCATTCTGTAGGAATGCCTGTGTTTGCTCATAGGAGCACCAGCTATTAGTAAAGGTGGTGCAGATCCTCGCCTCATCCAGGGAGGTATTCCGCCCTTAGCACAGGGAGATGAAGGAGGCAGATGGCGGGGGCCGTTCTTGAATACGGTCCAAACCGAAGTCTTTGGGGGCCTCCCCCCCCCCCCGCTCCTTTTCTCCGGGCTGCAGCAAAAGAACCATGTCAATTTTATTTTTATGAATGAAAGTAGAGAGGCAGGACAGAATGGGCTGTGTAGGTCATTCACGAGAGTGGCAGTGATGATTAGGGAGGTCAGTGAACTCCTTTGCAGCCGGGAACATGCGGCCACTCTATTCAGCCGCCGCAGAATAGACTTGGAGGTAAAAAAAAAATTAAAAAAGCGTTCAAATTTGCATTCGCATTCAGATAAAGATATAACTTGGGACGGTTGGTGCATGACAAGTAGAAGTAGCAGGCTAACTCCACTGCAGACAGAGCGGGTGGGGGGGGGAACTATTAAGAAACTCACGAGGTGTTGTGTTCCACTTGCAACGCTTATTTTCTTAAACCCCGTAGAAAAATGGTTCGGCTTAGCAAGGAAGATATCTTTCTATTTTTTAAAAAATAATTTTTATTGATCTTTTCCACAGTTTAAAAACTCATATATGCAATCTTCGCAGTATCGACTTTTCCATTTAGGTTAATATCCATATTTACAAATAGACATCAACTTTTATTTCTACTGTCTCTAATCAATGGTACCATTTCTCCAACACCGTAGAGTATTCCTCATCTTCTCTGTCTTGCAATTCCAATGTGAGTTTAACCATTTCTGCATAATCCAATATTTTCTTTATTATCATACTATCGGGGTGTGTGTGTATGTGTTACTATCTAATTTCCAGCTCTGTGCGTAAGTGATTCTTGCCGCTGTCAATATACGTATTATGATATATTTGATTTCTTTCTTAAATACTCCTCTAATTATTCCTAGGAGAAACATTTCAGGAATGTAACTTTTATCCTCTGCATTTACAGCTCCAACCCCAAGAGGTGCTGGAGATAACTTGTGGCTAATGTGCAGTTATAAACAAAACTTACAAGGGCACCAAAGAGGAGAGAGAGAGAGAGAGAGAGAGACATGCGTGCACAGAGAGAAATTGTTTGCATCTCGTGTTTATTTTAGCTGGGGATAATTGTGCCCACTTTCCAGGCTCTGGTGGGATTATGTGACTGAAAAGCATTTAAAAATAATATTTGCTCTTTTAAAACCTACAGCACAAAGTAACATTTCACAAGAGTTACAGCCAAAGGTAAAGAAACAGGGAACAAGCATGAGAAATGGCCGAAACCAGAAAAGGTTGGAGCAGATTTGGATGGTAGATTTTCATTTGTGCCTAATTGCAATTCTTCAATTTAGTGATGAATTATGATTTGTTTGAAATAAGCCCTGTTTAAATCATGGTCAAATCCATATGGGGTGCATGATGATAGGCACGGAGAAGCTCCGAATCCAGTTCAGCTTCCTTAAAAGGCCCTTGCTTTTAATGAGTTTAGTTCATTTCTAAGGTTAGCCGTGGTCCGGCAGACCAGAATGATAGAATAACCGAGTTGGAAGGGACCTTGGAGGTCTTCTAGTCCAGCCCCCTACTTAGGCAGGAAACCTTGTGCCATTTGAGACAAATGGCTCTCCAGTCTCTTCTTGAAACCCTCCAGGGATGAAGCAGCCACAACTTCTGAAGGCAACTTTTGTTCCACTGGTTAATTGTCCTCCCTGTTAGGAAATTCCTCCTGAGTTTTGGATGGCTTCTCTCCTTGCTTGGATTCCCTCCTTTACTTCTTATCCTGCCTTCGGGGGCTTTGGGGCTTTCTTCTTTGGGGCAACCCCTGTTCAAAATCACAAGTTTTGAATACAGACCCAGCACTATGGTGGAGCAGGGCTCAGACCTGGATCAGGAGAAATCCTTCCAATTGTGGAGGAACACTCTTGGTGTAAGTAAGAGGTTCCTTTTTGTAGGTAGCTTCCACGCAGGCCACTTCAAGATTTCTACAATGCTGTCATTCTGATCTGAAATTGTTCTGTGTGTGTGTGTGTGCATGCTGTTCTCTTTTCTCTTCCAATGCATTCACTTGTCTTTTTAGTTTTTCGGTGTAGAAATCAGTGCAGAAAGTTCCCGGATCACCTCACGGGCATTTTGTTAATGAGAACAATTGATTTGTAGTATAAACATTTCAAGAAAATTGTGATGACTGCTATGGTTTTATTTGTCTTGCTTGGCATTGCTGTCTTGTTTAAAACAGGAACATCCTGGCATTGTGATCAGAATCAGGCCAGTTTTGAATGCTACGAGATGCCCACAAGGTGTGTTATCTTGCTAATTCTAATGGGTAGGGTTTTTTTTGGGTGGGGGAGAAAAATCTCCCCTTTTTAAAAAAACAACAGCCAAGCCATTTCTAATTGTATTTACTGTTCTTAGTGTTTCCCAGTCTGTAGTTATAGAAATGAATCTTGTGATTCAGGGGGAATGGAAAGAAAATAGCCATAGCAATAGCCCTTAGACTTATAGACCACTTCACAGTGCCTTGCAGCCCTCTCTAAGCGGTTTACAGAGTCAGTCTCTTGTCCCCAACAATCTGGGTCCTCAGTTTACCCACCTCGTAAGGATGGAAGGCTGAGTCAACCTGGAACGGGTCAGGATCGAACTGATGGCAGTGGACAGAATTATCCTGCAATACTGCATTCTAACCACTGGGAAGGAAGGAAGGAAGGACTAGCAATAGCCCTTATATACCTCTTCAACAGTCCTTTCCAGCCCTCTCTAAGCGGTTTACAGAGTCAGCCTGTTGCCCCCAACAATCTGGGTCCTAATTTTACTGACCTTGGAAGGAGGGAAGGCTGAGTCAACTTTGAGCCTAGTGAGATTTGAACTGCCAAATTGCAGGCAGCCAGCAGTCAGCAGAAGTAGCCTGCATTACTGCCCTCTGACCACTGTGTCACCGTGGCTCTTCTTGGACCTTGGAATGTAGTCGGTACAATTTTGTTAGTTGCCGTTCATTTTCCTTCGCAGGGGTCCTTGTTCAACGAAACCTTGTCTTGTTCGAAATGGTGGCACTTTTGTGCGACACACATGGGAAAGGGTGCGTTCTGCGCCCTTCAGCAGTTAGAATGTGGGGAATCCAAGTGTGAATCAGTGCCTGGTGTGGTTAAGAAAGAGTGCGGACTCCTTGGTGCTGTTTGAGTTGGGTAGTTTTCTTGCAGAAGTTTCATTACTCAACTAGGTAACGTCATCAGTGATCAACTCTTAAGAGCGTAAATGGCTGGTGTTGTGGTCCATGAAAGCATTCCAGTGATGAAGCCTTGATTCTTATGGGGAAAAAGTTGAGGAGTGGTAGGCTGGTCGATTCAATCTCTGCCACAGCTGTTGTGAGGATGTGGGACATTCCAGTGATTTAGAGTAGGGGGTCTCCAACCTTGGCCACTTTTAAGACTTGTGGCGCAAGTCTTAAAGTGGCCAAGGTTGGAGACCCCTGATTTTAGAGACTGAAGGCATCAAGAGACCCCAGACTCAGGACGACTTGAGAACGGAGGAGCATATCATGTAAATAATGTTGCATTGACGGAGCGAAGCTCAGCCTCTTTTGCGCATTGCAATATTCCATGCAGGGATGAAAAAGGTGTGAAGCTTGCAACACGACCGTCCAGGGCTGTTTTCATAATTTGGGTAAAGGACCAGATCCTGAAAACTTCTCTGCAAAGCTGATCACAAGGCCCCAGACCTTAGAAGTTGTAAGAGGCAGAGTTTAGAAATAGCGGTGCTAGGGGAAAAAAGAGAAAAGTTTAAAACAAATATGAGATTTATTTGTATGTATGTATGTATGTATGTATGTATGTATGTATGTATGTATGTATGTATGTATATATAAATAAGATTACGTGTGCTACGAAAATGATTTGGAAAAAAGCTTCCCCCACACCCTTCTGGGTTCATTAAAGATGCTGCTGCTTTAATGAGTAAACACGGCGTTAATATAAAGACGTGTTGCCCGTGGGGATTGCACAGCAGGGACAAGAAAAAACACACCAAAGGTGGGAGAGAAGAGCAAAGAGATTGTGGAATGCAGAGGTCCTGGTTTCAAAGGTCTCAGTGTCAGCTTTGGAAGCCTTGTTCCATGCTGCCACATAGGCTGAGAGAGTGGGAGGCGGGTGATTTCAATTAAGTAGCTCTAAGTAGACAAAATAAAATTCTTCTGTTAGTCCAAGGTCATTGAGTATGGCGCAGGATGAAATAAGGATCTTACTTTTGGACGGGTCGTGGTTGAGCCCTGTGATGTAATGCGGCCAAGGGGGGATGGATTTGTAGTTTGAGACATTGTGGAAAGCTGAAAAAACTTTTAGATGCAGGTTTCCACAGATGTGCCAGGTGCTATTCTAATAAAGGTACTTGGGAGATATGTTCGTCTTGGAGTTACTGATTGGAAGGGAGGGTTGCTGGAACGCTGACCCTCGGCCCGTTGCGCTAGGATGGAAACTGAGCATTTATCAGCTGTGCCTTAAGCTGCTGTCTGTCTGAACTGATAGTCTTCGTTTTATGGCTGTGGTGGAGACGGCCCATCGTTTTGTGTTACGATAGCTGCCAAGCAAGTCACCCACGTGACTGACGTGGTTTTAAAAGCTTTCTTTGCACCGGCCATTAAATAAACATTGCCGTTGTTAAACGAGCGTGGCCATCGCTAAGTAAGCCCGGGGGTCGTTATTCAAATGCAATGGTTTGCTTGGGGCTGAAAAGTGAAAGTAAATGCCCATTTTCCGCAAAGCTGTCAGAAAATGCAGTCACGTGATTTCAGGATGCTGCAACTGGCTGCAAATGTTGCCCAAGGTCCCATGCAAGGTCACGTGACTGTAATCACATGACCTCATGTCAGGCGCTGAGCATCGGAACTGGGATGTGTAAATACTTGCAGGAAGATCTGTTGGAACTCCGACCAGTCACTAAGCAAGCAGTTGTAAGTCAACAACTGCCGGTATAATTAGGTACACTGAGAGCATTTGCACCAAGACAAATTCCTTGTGTGTCCAATCACACTCGGCCAATAAAAGAATTCTATTCTATTCTATTCTATTCTATTCTATTCTATTCTATTCTATTCTATTCTATTCTATTCTATTCTATTCTAATTTCTGTTCTGTTCTATTCTACTCTATTCTATTCTACTCTACTCTACTCTACTCTACTCTACTCTACTCTACTCTACTCTACTCTATTCTTATTGTACCCTATAACTATCATTTAGTGTTGTACCTGATGATTCTCGACTCTTGACGAATGTACCTTTTCTTTTATGTGCACTGAGAGCATTTGCACCAAAGACAAATTTCTTGTGTGTCCAATCACACTCGGCCAATAAAGAATTCTATTCTAATTTAATTCTAAAATTCTCATACGTTCTAGTAGAAATCATATTAGAAAAAAATCTTTTGAATTGTCTTATTAAGACATTTGATTTTTTGGCATCTCTGTAGAAAATGTCAAAAGTTGATCACGGAGTTTATTGCTCTTTAGCATTAAGAACTGGAGTTCCCAATTTGCTTGTCCTCATTTTCTTGCATTTCTTTTAGTTTATAAAATCACACACTCTACTTTTTATCGACTTCATGTAATGGTGTTAGCAAATGTAGCTGCAAATAGTGCCTTTGGGCTTTATCTGATAAATAGTATTCAATCTCTTAATGCAGAGTAGGTTAAAAATTCACCTTCCCCCTCTATCGCTTGATCCAAAATCAATCCAATTTGCAGTGTTGAGTTGGCTTAACTACCACCACAAAAAGGCCATAAAGTTGGGTCAGTCACATGGGGAGGCTTCATTACCTTCAGGCTGTAAAGCGAGGACTACCTGTAGCTGAAATCTTACTACTGGTAGGTGCACATGGTTCCATCTCTGTAAAGGTAATAGTAATGTTGGATGAGGAGGCACTTTCTCAACTAACATGTGACTTCAGTTTGATCTCTAGCTTAGCTACTTATGGTGAAGAATAGAATGGAGTAGAGTAGAGTAGAATGGAATATAGAGTGTAATATAGAATAGAGTAGAATAGAATATAGAATAGAATAGAATATAGAAGAGAAATTAGAGTAGAATATAGAATAGAATATAGAAGAGAAATTAGAATAGAGTAGAATATACAATAGAATAGAATATAGAAGAGAAATTAGAGTAGAGTAGAATAGATTATACAATAGAATAGAATATAGAAGAGAAATTAGAATAGAGTAGAATAGAGTAGATGTCAGGTTTCCAAGTGATGAAATCCATCTAAAAAGAAAAGAACAAAGTCCATCTTTCATAATAACTTCTGTTATGTAGGAAAGCATCAAATTGGCAAACCCTTCCCCCCATAACCAGCAAAGAGAAAGAAAGAAAAGGAATATATATTAAGGATAAATAAAATGGCTACACAGATGTCAATTTTGGGCTTGACAGTACAGTAGAATATAGAATAGAATATAGAATAGGATAGGATCAACAAAAGAACAGAACAGAATATTTTATTGGCCAAGTGTGATTGGACACACAAGGAATTTGTGCCTCTGGGGCATAGCTCCAGTCATCTGTTTGGGTAACCAAAGTCCTGGCTGGTCGGCCAAGTCCTTCTGCTTCATCCTTCTCCTCTGACTTCTCAACCTCTGTAATTTTGAGATAATGTGGACCGAGCTGAAACACCCTACCAGGCACTGAGCAACATTATTCAAATGGGCTGCCATTTGGATGCCATTGGATCCTAAAAGAAGCAGGATCTGAGGTTTGGTCTGGTCTAATTTGATGGAGTTGCTTTCAGTTGTGGCTTAAGAATGCAGGCAAGGCGCATGAAAGGGTTTGTCCAAGCATTTAATTTAACCCGATCCTAGTATTTAATCCTGAAAAGTGCCCTATTATTTCTCCTTAATGAAAGGCAATCTATAAAACCAGGGAACGAAATAATATGATGCTGCTAGGAGTCCCAACAGCTTCTGGAGATGGATTAGTGGAAAATATGCCCTCTTCGTTCTTCACTCCTCATCAAACTGTTTCCATGAGGGAATTTATCCTGGTTTTCACCCCAAATCTTGGCCCTTTTGTCGGCTGCAGGGATGAAGTCAGACTCCGTTTTATTTCAGATTCAGGCCCCCAGATTCCAACGCCATTCAAACCGATAATAGTTTTAATCACAGGCCTCCGTCAAAATGTCTGCAGGTTTTTTTTCCCCCTTGCCTGTCAGAATAGGAAAAAAAGTGCCAGGAAAATAGTCGACGTTAACCTTGCAATGGTTTGGCTGATCGTTTCAGGAGTTTCTTTCGTGTGCTTTTAAAACCTATTTCCCATTTTAGAGCGAAGGAAGACATTGTCCCCTTCTTTGATTATCTGTCAAGGAGCCAATAAATCAGTTGTAATGAACTAATGATCTCTCTCTCTCTCTGTCTCTTTCTCTCTGTCTCTCTCTCTCCCTCTGCCTCCCACTCTTCCTCCCTCCCTCTTTTTCTCTCTCTTTCTCTTTATCTCTCTCTCTCTCCCTCCCTCCCTCTCTCTCCCTCCCTTTCTCCTTCCCCCTCTTTCCCTCCCTCTTCCTCTTCCTCTCTTTTTCCCTTTATCTCTCTCTCTCTTTTCTCTCCCGCCCTTCCTCTCTCTCTCCCTCTCTCTCCTTTTCCAGCCGAAAAGAGTTCCAAGCCCAGCAAAGAAATTTATCAGCTTTTGGTTTCTGAGCTGTGCACAACACAAAGAGAGAAAAACAAAATCTGAGAAGAGAGTGTGCATCTGGAGTTGTTATTTCTCCATGTATAAAATACAATGATACTAAGAGTTGCAATACAGGCGGTCTTCAACTTAACAGCAGACCATTCAAAGTTACAATGGTGTGGAAAAAAGTTTTTCACATTTACAACCCTTGTGGCATCCCCATGATCATGTGATCAAAATTCAGAGGCTTGGCAACTGGCATGGACTTATGACTGTTGCAACGTCCTGGGGTCATGTGATCCCCTTGGGCGAGCTTCAGACCAGCAAGGTCCACGGGGAAGCCAGGTTCATTTAACAATGGTCGCACGAAAGAAGGCAAAACGCACTTCACAAATGTTTTACTCAACAGCAAATATTTTGGGCTTGGTTGTGGTCGAGCGCTCCCCGTCTCAAAATAACGCTAAGCGTTCCATCTCGGTCTCCCTTGTAGGGGAAAAAATACCAGACAAAGCCAGACAGACACAAAGAGAGGAAGGAGAACAGAAAACGTAAAGCAAAAGTAAAGTGACTTCTTACTAACTCCCTGGGAGACAAAGGCGACTTGCTGATGTTGTTGAGGGACACACTGCCTGCTTCTCTGGGGTTGTGTTGAAAGCCAACTTGGCAACAGAGGATCCTCCCCTTGTCCACGGCTTGGATTCTGTGGCGCTGAATGTCAGCCACCAACTGAGAAAGTCTCTCCCACCCCCCATTTAAATTTATTCCTCTGAAACGGGGAAATCATGTTCTGTGATGCCAAGAAAGGAACGTCCTT
The DNA here is from genome assembly GCA_023653725.1 of Bungarus multicinctus. NCBI lineage: Eukaryota > Metazoa > Chordata > Lepidosauria > Squamata > Elapidae > Bungarus > Bungarus multicinctus. Next base: position 55,455,854 of record CM042851.1, on the reverse strand, counting down.
CAAACCCACTTTGTGATTCTGTCTTCGTGATTGACACTTTGTTGAAAAGCCTTCGCTGTTGGGGTTTCTCAACCTTTCTCAAGTTCAGCAACTTTCAGAGGTTTAACTCTTTGCAAGAAGAAACTGCGGGGAAGATCATTCCAGAGAGAAGCAACCTTGAACCAATTTCCTGATAGTCAGAACAATCATTCAGTGGAACAGAAGTTGCCTCCAGAGAAGTTGTGGGGGCTCCATGACTGGAGGTTTTCAAGAAGAGACTGGAGAGTCATTTGTCCAGAATGGTTAGAGAGTCTCCTGCCTGCTCAGGGGGTTGGACTAGAAGACCTGAGGTGCCTGCTAACCCTAAGATGTAGGGTCTTCAAGTTATGCTGGCTGGAGAATTTTGAGAGCTAAAGTCCACATGTCTTAAAAGTTGACAAGGCTGAGAACCAGTGTAATAAACCATAATGTTCCTCCAGCATAGCATCTCCAGTGTAGCTGTCCCCATAATGGCAATACATTTTATGGACTCCCTTGGCTACCAAAAGGCAAGCTATTAAGAGGGCTGGCGTTTGATTTCAGGCTCTCTACTCCACTGAGTATAGGCAGTGTATTAGGATATCTGCTGCAGAATTGTTTGGGTCTACTCTGGAGAAATAACCCAGATGAACACCAGGACATATTATCTCACACAGTATTGGCCAGAAATAAATTCCATGCAATTCAATAGCAACCTTGGAAATCTGCTCTCTGGGATGTTGTGTTGTTTTGGATTTCGCATTGAGGCAAATGCTCAGAAGGAAAAGGAGAGGAAGCGGATTGAAAAAACAAAGGACCCGAAGGACTAAATTAAGTTCTGGTAAAAGAATGAGAGATGGAAAAAGTACAACCTTCTCCCGTGTTCTCTCTGTGCTTATTGGTACATTGGCTACCATTTATTATTATTTTTTACAATTTTTTTTATTTTTATACAAACTTAAACATTACACAAACGTAAAACACAGACATTGGCTACCACTAATGTCAGTGTTATTTCTTTCTCCAGCTTTGTTCAGGGAAACCTCAAGGCTCCACTTCATGTTTCTCTGAAGGGATCTAGACATTGCTATCACCTCTTAGTTGGAGGAGCGAGTTGATTCAATCACCTGCAATCTGAGTCACCCTTTTGAAGTTTTGCACAGATACAAATCTTGGTTGTGAGCATTGTGTTCGAGCCGCAGTGGATTTAATCCTCTGATGTTGATTCTCATTCTGTAAGTGGTTGGTATCTCTAGTAGGTTTGGCCGTTGGTGGTGATGAAACACAGTATGAGATTTATTGATAACTTACCTGTGCTGACTATATAGCCGCTTGAGGATCTGGCTGTAGCCTTTTGAACTTCCTCGATTCCCTATATATTTTATGATTGTTCAAATCAATGTTTATCTCCTTCTCCTTTCTATAGTGGATAAACCTGGGCGCCTTTGTTCAAATATTCAGGTTGAACGTTCAGGGGGCATTTACTCTTCTTTGGTAAATTTCACTGTAATTTAGCAGTGGGAATCCAAACCAGCTCCCGTGCTTGTTCAAATCGTTTTCCCAAACGGCGATTCCCGCTTGCAAGGAGGGCAAGAACATTTCTAGCAACAGTTTTTCGTGGCCAAGCGCAAGTCCTTAGGAAAAACTGGCAAGGCCTTTCAGAAGCCAGGTGAGGCTGAAGCCTTTTGCTTTGCAAAGAAGAAGGAGTTTCTTCAAGTGAGCATGGCGAGGACTTTCTGCTCTGCCAACTTGGCCCCATGATAACCAGGAAAGAGAGGGAAACTTCCCCAGAAAAGGTGTGCGTTGAGAGAAGGGAGGGTTCCGGGGAGCTCAAACGAATAATAAGCTGCAAAAGACAGGGAGGAGAGGTAACACAAATATAATCCAGGTACTAGTAACCTCTCTTGATTTGGTTGTCTCTAATCCTCTCTTGCTTTTCCCACACCTTCCTCCACATATCTCCTGTTCAGAGACTGGGCCTTTGTGGTAGTTGCTCCAGAAGCGACACTTGTAAAGAGATGGATTCAGTTGTCTTAGGAATAGAGATTTAGGTGCTGATAATCCATTCTTAAAACTTAATAAAAAATGCCAAAAAGATGTAAGGGGGCTTTATGTTCTTGTGAAACATGATACAAAGTCTGGAAATAAGATTTTGGACTTAGAAAAATATGTTTTGGGAAATACTCAATCCTTTCACTTTCATAGTACTGAAAGTAGGAAAGTAGAAAGTAGTATAGCAGGGGTCCCCAAACTTGGCAACTTTAAGACTTGTGGACTTCCAACTCCCAGAATTCTCCAGCCAGCATAGCGTAGCATAGCATAGCATAGCTGGCTGGAGAATTCTGGGAATTCAAGTCTACAGGTCTTAAAGTTGCTAAGTTTGGAGACCTCTGTAGTGTAGTTTCAGTGTCTGTAGTCCACTCACATTGATCCAAGTACGCAGGTAGCCTTCAATTGATACCTGGCTGTTTATGGAGATTCTCATGTCTGGTTGCTTAGAGACCATTCAAAGTTATGACAGACTTCCTCAGGCTACTTATGACCCCAGACATGGCATTTTGATGACCGTTTAATGATCCATATAACTTATTAGTAATTCTGGGCTCACTTATGGTCACGAGTTGAGGCTACCAAGAACCTTGCCCCCCCCACCATCAATTTACCTCTTGGCCTCTGTGGTAGGCTGAGCACAAGACGTCTTTAGATGAAATAGTTTCAATTTTATTTTGGGTCAAAGCTAAGCAGAAGAATTGGATATGACTGGTTGTATGGATTTGTTATAATCCAAGTATACAGGCAGAGGAAGAATACATAAATATGATGCCAAGCCATGTTCCTGGGATTGTATAAACTCCAGGCCACGTGACATAAATGCAAGTGTCTCATTCCCAGGGATCATACGTTTGAAAGATGGTAGACCTGGCCAGTTTTTTTCCCCCACTTTATTGCTCATCGCCCACCACTGAATGCTATACAAAAGATTGTACTTATTTATTTGTTTGTTTATTTGATTTGTCAATTGTTTACAAGATAACAGGTATAAGTATAAACATGAGTAAGAATGCAGGAAATAGGTACGAATCAATGGGGACAATAGGACAGGGATGGTAGGCACAATGGTGCGCTTATGCACGCCCCTTACAGACCTCTTAGGAATGGGTATTCTCTCCCTTCCTTTCCTTCCTTCCTTCCTTCCTTCCTTCCTCCCTCCCTCCCTCCCTCCCTCCCTCCCTCCCTCCTTCCTTCCTTCCTTCCTTCCTTCCTTCCTTCCTTCCTTCCTTCCTTCCTTCCTTCCTTCCTTCCTTCCTTCCTTCCCCCTTCTTCTTCTTTCCTTCCTCATTTTATTTTTAATTTTATTTATTTGATTTGCCGATCAATTACAAGATTTTATTTATTTATTTGTTTAAACTTCTATACCGCCCCCTCTCCCAAAAAAAGGGACTCGGGGCGGTGTACAGCCTACTAAAACATACGAGATATACAATAAATATAGTTAAAAATAAATTAAATAGTTTAATCCGGCTGTCTAATGATTCAATTTAAAAGTTAAAAACTAAAAACCCCAATTAAAATTTAATTAAAAACCTAAAACACAGTTACTGGGCCAAGATGATAGGTATAAGTATAAACATGAGTAAGAATACAGGAAATAGCTGCAAATAAATGGGGACAATAGGACAGGGATGGTAGGCACAATGGTGCGCTTATGCACGCCCCTTACAGACCTCTTAGGAAAAGGGTGAGATCAATAGTGGATAGTTTAAGGTTAAAGGAGTTGAAAGGTTTAAGAATGTAACAACAGTCAGGCAGTGCATTCCAGGCATTGACCACTCTGTTGCTGAAGTCGTACTTTTTACAATCAAGTTTGGAACGGTTTACACTGAGTTTGTGTGCTCTTTATTGTTGCGGTTGAAGCTGAAGTAGTCATTGACTGGTAGGACATTGTAGAAGATAATTTTGTGTTCTATACTTAAGTCCAACCATAGGCGGTGTAATTCAAAGTTGTCCAAGGCCAAAATCTCAAGCCTGGTGGTGTAGGGTATTCTGTTGCAAGCAGAGGAGTGAAGGACTCTTTGCGTGAAATACTTCTGGACTCGCTCAGTTGTATTAATGTCCGATATGCAGTGCGGATGTGTGAAATCCTTGAGCAGAATATAGGACCCCAGCAGTTCTATGGATAGTTCTGCTCTTCCAGAGGAGAGTTGGAGGAGACTCAGAATCTACCCTTCTTTTCGACTTCTTGCTTTCTCTCTGCTTGAACTGTGTTTTATGGCTGCCTTGGTATGGAGCTGTGGCCCGAGGGGAGGCTTCCCAGAGTGAGTTTGATATTCAGTCTGTTGCAACGTCGTTGCTTTTGGTCTCCAGGACAGCAAAAGCAAACAGGAATGTCAGAGGAGGGAAGAGCTCAGCCTTGTGCAAGCAAACGTAGCTGTTTAAGGCCAAAGATAATCTGATCGAACCGGCCTTGTTTCTCTCCTTAAGTTTGGACGAAAGGGCGTGAACCCAGCCGGGGAGAGAGCCTTCCTTTCGGCATGTTTAACCCAGGCACGTCCTCCGTTTACGCTCAATTGCTTAGCAATCTGTTCAAAGTTACGACAGGCCGACCTGGGAAAAATCCAGCTCTCGTCTTTGAAGTTCTGAGGGTTGGGCCCAAACCCACTGGGACCCCTGTGGACACAGGAGGCCCCTCAGTCTCTCAGCAATATTTGAGCCACATTTACTGCCGTTTGCAGCACCCACATCAAAAAAGACCCCCGGCATTTATTTCTTTTTAAAAAAAATTATTTTATAAAACTGGCTCATGGAGAACCACTGCAAAAATAGAAAGTTTGTAAAATCAGGTCAGTCACCTGGTGCCCTGATTTACGACTGTCATGAGTTATGGACAGGCTCCCTAGCGGTCATAATTCAAGGATGAGCTGCAGGCCCAAACAAGTTTTTCAAAAGTCAAGAGATAACTTCTATTTCTCTTGGTTTTCTCGTCTTGAAATTGTGCATTGTTTGGAAAAAGTAGCATGCACTTTTTAGACTGGCTCTTCAGAGAACTGGTGACGGCCTTCACAAGTATTTTATCTCATGGCAGTGCAAGGGGAAGTCACTCAACGCAAAGCCCACTCTCGTTTTTTCCTCTGGTCAGTTTTTTTTTAGGTAAATGTAAATGTTCCCCTCACACATACGTGCTGGTTGTTTCCGGTTCTAAGAGGCGGTGCTCTCCGTTACAAAGCCGAAGAAGAGCCAGCGCTGTCCGAAGAAATGTCTCCGTGGTCATGTGGCCGGCAGGATTAAATGCCTTCGAAGGCTCACGGAGGGACGCTGTTCCCTTCTTCCCACCAAAGGGGTCCCTGTTTTTCTACTTGCATTTTTTACCTGCTTTCCAATTGCTAGGTTGGCAGCAGCTGGGACAAGTAATGGGAGCTCACTCCATCAGGCGGCGCTTGGGATTCGAACCACCGACCTGCTGACCTTTCTGATTGACAAGCTCAGCGTCTTTAACCATTGAGCCACCATGTCCCTTTTTTTTGGTTTAACCTCCTGCTTTTCCAGGAGAGAAGAAATGAAGTGAGCAAATGAGGAGAACAACGGGACTCCTTCGTCTTGTTCACTACAGACAGTCCTTGACCTACGACCACAATTGAGCCCAAAACTTAGGCGGATATGTGAAACGTTTGTTAAGTGAGTTCTGCCCCGTTTTATGGCTTTTCTTGCCACAGTTGTTAAGTGAATCATTGCATTTGTTAAGACACCATTGTCAAACTTCCCCATTGGCTTGTCTTGTCTGAAGACCGGGACCGTCATAAATACGAGTCTGAATTTTGATCACGTGACCCTGGGGGTTCCTGCAACGGTTGTAAGTGTGAAAAATGGTCATAAGTGTCTTTTTTCAGTGCCATTGCAACTTCGAATGCTCATTGAACGCACTGTTGTAGGTGGAGGACTACCTGTGAAACCCCACCTGGGTTCTAAGCCTCGGGGAAGCTCCCTCTTGCAAATTATTGGGGGGCGGAGAGTGGCATTGCCAGACCGGAGCGCTTGCCTTTCCATCAGCTCCTTCTGTACAGGGAGAAACGATGCAAACATGTCAAGCGGATAATCAACTTTTAATTTTTAAGGGCCCTTTTCCATCTCGTGGCCCCGTAATAGCGCAGGGCAGGTAGCTAAGCAATCTGGAGGCACACAAATGCACAAACACACACAGGCGCCTAATGGCAAATAATGAAACTGCTTTCTCATCTCCTCCTGGTGTAACTGCACCCTTGGCCTGAAGTCCTGGGCAGGGAGGGAGGGATAGATGCTTGGGCTTGGCCACAGAATGCCACCAGATGGCACCAACCAACCTCCGAAATTTTAATAAAAACATTGCAAAACTCCTAAAACTGCAACGATAGACTTTTCTTGCATTCTCAGGTAGATTGATATTTTTTTTTAAACAACTACTTGAGGGCTCCTTGTGCGCTCTGAGCCTACTTGATTTCTTGCAGACGTTTCTAGCTCAGGGTGCACCAAGGGCCCCTCATTTCCATCCTGAGCTACAAATATTTTTCTTTATTGGGAAAAAAAAAACTACTTGTTTTGGTCAGCAGTTTTGGTCCAGCAGGGTCTTCACAATGCAGTGTGAAGTCACACAATGATGCTGAAGGCTTGAAAAAGCTCTTAAGACACCTTGGTAAACATACATGTCCACCAAGCATTAGTTGCTGTCTCTTCCTTCCATTCTTCCCAACACCAGGGTGTTCTCCAAGTAGTCCTCTCTTCCTATGTGGTGGCCAAAGTATCTGAGCTTCAGCTTCATCCTCTGTCCCACGGAAAGGGTGGATTCAGGATCGACTGACTGGATCTCCTTGCAGTCCAAGGGACCCTCAAAAGTCATCCCAGCACCTCAATTCAGAAGCATCTTCCACTCTCTGCCTTCCTCGTGGTCCAATCCTCACAGCCATATATCACTGCAGAGAAATCCACAGTTTTCACTATTAGCTGAAATAATAAGATGAGAACAGCAGAAATGAGTAAAATTGCTCCGAGAAAGATTTTCTCCAGTTTGGATCGAAATGAATATTCTCAAAAGTCGGAGAGGAGGAATTGTCACTGCAATCACAGAAAATTCAGTTTCTTGGTTTTTATGCCGGAGTTGCGCATGGATTGGAGTGTTAACTGGCTTGGCTTGTAAAGGGCAGGGAGAAGATTTCTATCTCCCCACGCTCCCACCCCTCTGCTAAAAAAAATAAAATACAGGAAACCTTCCCCCCCCCCCTTTTAAAATCAAATGTCTCTTTGTTTCACATGCTATTTCGGCTTATTTATTCTCTTTAGGTGGTCTTGATTTAACATCAAGGATAACATAGCGGTCAGCTGCTAGGAAAGAGGTCCTGGAAGGTGACTGTAGAATATTATGTGAGGTTCTTCAGGAAGTAGTAATGTTTGGGAAGTCTGCTCTGAACCTTGCAGGAAATGCAGGAAACATGGGTGCTCTTTCTAAAAAGCAACAAGATTTTTACAAAAAGCACCATGTTGTGTGTTGGCTCTCCATAAACCATCTCTCTTTAATCAGTTTTTTCATACTGAGAAGCATGGGAAAGGTTAAACCAGGATGATGAGGGGAGACAAAAACACATGAAGAACGGTTGCAGGATTTGGGTTTGGCTAATCTACAGAAAAGAAGAATTACGGGTGCCATGATAGCAGTCTTCCAATAGAGAGGAGGAAGGGAGTCAAGTTATTCTCCAAAGCACCTGAAGGCCGGACAAGGAATATGGATGGAAACTGACCAAGGAGAGATTCAACCTGGGAATAAGAAGAAATGTTCTGACAGTGAGAACAATCAACCAATAGAACAGAAGTTGCCCTTGGAAGTTGTGGGAGCTTCATCCCTGGAGGCTTTCAAGAAGGGACTGGACTGCCATCTGTCAGAAATGGTGTACAGTCTCCTGATTGGGCAGGGGGGTTGGACTAAATGACCTACAAGGTCCCTTCCAACTCTGATTATCTATTGTCTGTTAAACCTCCCAAATATAATGTTTGTCTCCTTTTTCAAAGCTTCACACCTTGGTGGCTTCTAGTACTGCTGCGTGCGGAGCACAATTTCCAATGTGACATTACAAAGTGAGGTTTGATGTGATGGCCCTGGGTACTTTTGGACACTTAATTAGTCTTCAAGAAAAATCCATGACTTTTAAATATTCAGAGCAGCTCAGATAAACATTTGTGATAACATCTCATTGGCTTCAAAGCACATTGCCCTATTTTCATATTCTTGGGGAAGGGAAGTACATGGCTTGATTGCTGGGTTCATATTTTTCCCCTGGACTATATACAGATACTTATAAACTGCTCGATTTCTGCATTTGGGTTGTGAGAATGGAACTCAGTTTCCTGTGCTGGAGGAAGAAGAAATAACAGGTAGTCTTACAACAATTCGTTTACTGACCAAAAGTGACTTACAACCGTTTTTCAGACATATGACCACTGCCACATCCCCGTGGCCACATGATCAAAATTCAGAGGCAACTGGTTCACATTTATGATGGTTGCAGGGTCCTGGGGTCACGTGATCCCCTTTTATGACCTTCTGACAAAGTCCACTTAACAACCGTGTTACTAACTTAACAACTGCAGTGCTTCACTGAACAGCTGTGGCATGGAAGGTCGTAAAATGGCCTTTGTCACTCCTTTAGCGAACTCCTTTAAGAAATGTTTCCCTTGGCAACAGACCTTTGGGCCTCAGTTGTGGTTGGAAGACAAGGACTGCCCATACAGACATAGGTTTCCCGTGTCTCCAGGCATCTCCACACCTGGCCATTTAAAACTTGAAGCATGGCTGCTGAGGAATTCTGGGCATTGAAGTCCACAAGTCTTGAAGTTGCCAAGGTTGGAGACTCAGCACAAAATGAGTTTGACAAACCATTGGCAAGGTTCACGCTGTAAGCCACATGGCAGGAAATGTAATTCTCGGCAGTTTCCATACTTGGAGGCAAGAAGGTAGATTCAGTACTCGAAGGCTGAAAACACCGTTTTAATTAGCCCCGAAAGAGAAGGCCCTTGTGTTTTGCTGAATGGCCTGTGTTGTGCCCGGCATCTTTACCTGGCACACAAAAGGGAAGGCTGGGGACACTGTGTACTTTCAGCAGAGGTTCCCCAAACAGGCAGCCATGAATAGGAAGGAGGAGAAAAATTGTGTTCGGTGGGAATTGGGGACGTCTCCCCAGAGGTTGAGTTTACTTTAAGAACACCCAAAAGAAGGGCTCTGCTGAAGGGTTTTATTTGTGTGCCTCCTGGTTCTCGAAAAACAAGATTTCTTTTAAAAAAACACACACACAATATTTCCAGCAAATAATGATCCCCGTATTGCAGCTAGCAAATGAGTAAATCTTGCAAAGGGCAGTTGGATTAAAAGGAAATGAAGGATTTGTGTGGAGAGATATGTGACATTTGAAGGAGGATGAAACAGAGTATTTAGAAAATGGGATGAAATTTGTTCTCCTGGTGCAAAATAGTTTTATTGGAGTGGTTTCCATAGTTCCTGAGCAAGAGGTTGGACTAGAGGACCCCCCAAGGTCCCTTCCAACTCTTATTCTGTTATTTCTATGGTGAATGGAAAGCTTTTAACTATGTGAGCGAGGCGGTTTGTTATGAGCAACTGTTTCTTTGTTCCATTTTGTGCTCATGACGAAGATGATGACTAACAGAGAGAAGCTGATGATGGATACGGCAGCAACAAAGATTGGAATAATTAAAATAGTATTTTCATTGAGGACACTGAGAAAGAACATGTCTGTGGAAATCCATCAAATGTATTTGTGTGAAGTGCTAATGGATGAACTCGAGCTCTTTATGTGCATGTTCCTACTTGAATATCTAGGGAACACCATGCATGGTAGGGAGTCATCAGGCAGATTTCATCCAAGCATTTCTGTACGTGTGAAGTCTGGCCCATGGAATAGCTGCTTTTCTCCAATTTAGAGATGAGCTAAAGTCTAAAGGAAATTTAATTTTGGAGGAGGAGAAGAGGAAGAAATCATCCTGGGTGCTCTCTGAGTTTGGTTGCTTTCTTGAAGACGTTTCACGTAATATCATCTGTGCTAGTTACTGCTAGTACTACCAGTTGGATTTCTTAAATTATTGTTTCCTTGGAAACATCAATTGCAAGTAACTCAGACTCTCATCTTAAACCAGAAATACAAATATTATGGAAAGTATCTTCGGATCAAAGAGTTAAGTCAACCAGAAATAGCTAAACCGAAAGTAGCATTTTTAATTCAGTACTGAAAGTACATCAAGTGGTAAAATCTCCCTTTTGCGCAATGCAGAAGTGCATTGAAGCAGCACATGAGCACAGAAAGTTGTTATGTGGACATTGGCACTTTGTAACTGCTTGAGTGGAAAGCCAAAATTGCATGGAAAAAAGGGAATTTTGGAAGGGTGAGAGCAATGGGCAAACTAACCAGTCTCTGTTTCTCAACGGCTGGGTTTTAATAACTTACTAGGCTAAAACCCAGTTCTTGAGTTTGTGGGCCAAGGAATTATAAGTTGTCCACCAACTTATAATTCCTTGTGTTGTGCAAAGCTGCTGAATTACTTCATTAATTTTAATTTGGTTAACCACGAATTTGTGTGTTGGGTGGACAAAGCCATTGAAATTGAAATGCCATTGCTGATAAACAGATGCTGAATCCTTACAAGAGGGAGGGGCACCTTCGAGATTTTGGTTACTCAAATTTTAGGTAGCTTTCTTTTCTTTTCTTTTCTTTTCTTTTCTTTTCTTTTCTTTTCTTTCTCTTTCTTTCTTTCTTTTTTTCTTTCTTTCTCTCTTTTTCTCTCCTTACTTTCTTTCTCTTTTCTCTTTTTTTCTCTTTTTCTTTCTTCTTTCTTTCTTTTCTTTTCCTTCCTTCCTTCCTTTCTTCTCTGCTCAAACCTTGGAATGTAAGCATTGTAACTCACCTTGAAATGATTTATCTCCCCACTCTTATCATGGCTTTTGATAGCGCCAAGCTTTGGACTCTGTAGTTGTTTGCCCAGAGATTGTCATTGGGAGTTCAAGGCAGAATGTAAACAAGACATTTCTTAAAAGACAGGAAATTGGGGTTGTTGAAATTGGGGCGGAGCAGAAGAGTAAGAGAAAGAAAGGATCAGATTCAGAAGAGATGGTGGTCTAAGAAATAATTGAAGGTGTTGCTTACCATTGAGGTAAACCCCACAAAAATGTATACTTGCAAACAAATTCACCTATACATATACTGGCTAGGATTATATAATTATAGAGTCCAGAATAACGAATACAAAGGACTCAACTTTAAAACTGTACATGAAATGACCTTGCACCAAGAAACAAAAGCAGAGGTACGTGGAATTCAGATTCAAAGTGAGAAAGATGCTACAGATCCAGAGTTGGTATATTCAAAAAAGCCTCACCTTCTTTTTTTGGGTCTTGGGTGATGCTATCACTTATTTGTCCAGGCTCAGCTGATAGGTAGAGCATCCACGGCTGACTTTAGATGCAAAGTAGAGGCCTCCATGCTTGCCTCCAACAGTTCTTGTCATGGGAATCATGGAAGCGCAGAATACAAGACTTGGAAGCAGACCTGGTGGTCATCTCTCTTAGAGAAGTACCCAGTTCTCCTCTCTGAAGAAAGGAAGGCACCAAAACTCAGTTCCAACATCCCCTTCCTGGATCAAGAGGTGGTCATCAGGAGTGCTCACTCCTGAACAAACTACATTCTCCAGACTTATTTTTCCTTTGGGTTTTTGAGACATTTCTCTTGAGATAAGCAGATACATAAATTTAATAAATAAATAAATAAATATACCTTTCTCTATGTCTATGTCTATGGAGATTCTCACTCATTCAGGTCATGGTGCTTCTTCCCCCAAAGGGAACTGGATTTTCTTCATTTTTTTTTTCCTTCCAAAATGTTTAACTTCTCTTCCAAAAAGAATTGAACTTCTTGGATGAGAAGTGAAACGTTTCAAAAAAAACCAAAAAAACCAAGAATGTCCAAGTTGCCTTTTGGGGGAAAAAAAAGACACCTCTGGGATGAATCTTCCAAGGGGCACTCAGGGCTACCATTTGTTATGGTCTTCTGAATTGGAAGTTTCAAGTTTTGCACTATTGAGGGTCTTCTGCAACGCGCATGACAGATTCTAGAAAGGAATAAAAGGAGCACATTTTGATGGTCAAGATTTAGGGGCCTGGCCCACTCTGAGCTTTTCAACATATATATATATATCAGAGATCCCCAAACTTGGCAACTTCAAGACTTGCGGACTTCAACTCCCAGAATTCTCCATGAGTTGATATCCACAAGTCTTAAAAGTTGCCAAGTTTGGAGACCTCTGATATATAAGGTGAATGGGTGCAATTCTTCAGAGATTTCACTCAAGGTGTCATCCCCCAACCAGCTTATCAGGGCACTGATGTTCTTTCTTATGGACTGGTGATGTTTATCTCCTTCAGAAGGAGATTTGCATAGAAACCACAGGACTTACCATCACAAAGAAGTTATGCTGTGTTCAGAGGAACCTCTTAGTCTTTGAGATAGAAACTTGATCATATTTTAAATCTTCCCACTGTTCCCCCTGGGCTGCCATCTCATTTTTATTATGTTCTGCTGTTGATTTTAGATTCATTATTTCTTGTGCCTAGTATAAAAACACAGTTATGTACTCGAGCGACAAGGAGATTACATGTTTTGGGAATGAATGGGAATGATGGAAAGCTGGAAAAAAAATACAAGGCCAACTTTTTGAGGGCTTTTATGCTTCTTAAAAGTTCTCTTTTACTTGCTGTGGAAAAAAAAAAGACTGCAACCAATGGTGATTTTCAGTCGTTGGGCACTGGAGAGTAAACTTCACACTGAAACTAGGACGGTTGTAGTTGGAATGACAATTAATGTGCACTGAGTATAATCCCGGTTGGAAGCTGGTTTTTGAATGGAGTTAAGCCCCCTAGCTCTTTCTCTCTCCCGACCCCCTTTTCCTGGCTTGGCCCTAGATGTTGGCTCTGGACCATGGTGGCTTCCGTTTTAATTAGCTTGCCAAGTAAAAGTTTGGTCATTGTGCCCATTGTTGAATGATCCAAAGGTTGTTTTTCTGTTTTTGTTTTCTAATGAAGCTTTTTGGGGGAGTTTCAGCATCCTGCATTTTCATCTTGAGATGTTGGAGGCCAGCTGTCCATTTTAAGGGAAGATTTAATCTGAGGGGGTGACAAAAGGGCAGGGAGACCCATAAGAATGGAGAACATTTATCTGCAGAGTTGCTAGCTGAAGGGGGGAAGAATTGGGATGAAAAAGGCCCTTTGCAAAGTGGCACAGAGCAAGCAAGCATGTTAATCACGTTTTGAGGACTGAAAAATTGAGGAGAGATGGTAGGCGCTAAATCTTGTCTCAAGTCATTATGCGAGGCGTCCAGAACTTGCTTTTGAAACCAAGTTCTAAGAACAACAGCGCCTTTCTAAGCTCAGACCGTGGCCAGCCACACAAAAGTGCCCCTTTAGCTCTTTTTGGAATTGTCAGGTCACTTCACTAACAGGCCCAACGTGAGAGAAAAACTTCCAACGGATGTTTTAAAATTAAATTTCGTTATGGCCCGTTGCTTTCCGTGCCACGTTTTAATGGCATCAGCAAACAGTTGGATTCTTCCATGCAACTGGTCCGCGTGGCTCAGGTGTGAGGAAAAATGGTGGCACACTTCACTCTTGGCCCTACTTTTCCATGAGTATCTGCAATTGGTCCACATACCTGGGCATCTGGACATCTGGAAGGCAGGTCTCCCACTCCCTCCTCACAGGTCATGGATTTCTTGGAAGAGGGACTTTTGAGGAGAACTTTAAAGAAGGCTTTAAAGTTGGTATAAGACTTCTCAAGACTAGGACTCTTGACAAAGCACCCATGAAATTATAAGTGTTCATATGTATACTGCCCAAGTCAAAAAGAGAGCTGTGGAAATATCTACAGACCCCTCACATCCCGGACATAAACTCCCACCCTCAAAACAACTGCACACCAGAACAACTAGATACACGGGGAGTTTTTCCCCCGAACGCCATCACTCTGCTAAACAGATAATTCCCTCTACACTGTTCAATTATTACAAAGTCTGCATTACTATCACTATTAATCTTCTCATCACTCCTTATCACCCATCCCCTCCCACTTGTGACTGTATGACTGTAACTTTGTCCCTTGTATCCTTACGATTGATATTGTAAGGATGACTTGATTGCTTGATGACCCTATGTCAAGTGTTGTACCTGATGATTCTTGATTCTTGACAAATGTATCTTTTCTTCTATGTACACTGAGAGTATTTGCACCATTTATCTATACTGTATATAGATAGATAGATAGATAGATAGATAGATAGATAGATAGATAGAGATAGAGAGATATATATATCTTGTCATTTGGCCAACCTACTAATAGGAGTCCCAGAGGTGCTTTTTCAAGAGGCAACTTGACTTTCTGGTCTCCATAGACATCCACTAATACGAGGTGTGCTGAGAACATACAAAATGTTTCAGGAGCCAAAACTGGAACTCCAGAAAGGGGATTGTGATTGTGTTGCACTGACTGAAGTCTGATCCAATCTAATTTGTTGTCTCTTGAGTTAGTATGGAAGATTAGCAGAGGAAAATATGTAGCTTTCTTTTCTTTTTTCCCCAGAGAAATGTGGTAGGTTTGCAGGCAACCCTGTAATCTCCTGGGAGGACAATTTTATTATCCTCAGTGCAGAGATTTCCAAATGTGTTGAGTATTGTTCTTCCACTGAGAGTATTTACACCAAGACAAATTCCTTGTGTGTCCAAGGAACACTTGGCCAATAAAGTATTCTATTCTATTCTATTCTATTCTATTCTATTCTATTCTATTCTATTCTATTCTATTCTATTCTATTCTATTCTATTCTATTCTATTCTATTCGATTCTATTCGATTCTCTACTCTATTTTGAATAATACTGAAACTGAGGCAAGGACTCTACCTACCTTGAAAAATTGATTGTAAAAAGAGGTGGATGAAGCGATAAATGAAGCGATGAATGAAAGAAAACAACAACACACGAGGATGCCCTTGTAATTAAACTGTGATACCATTTAGCATATTGCCATTGGGATGTTGGGCACAGATCCTTCTCAACCTTATATTAGCCTGGTAACTGTGAAATTCTTGATCAATTTGGTAGGCCAGAGGATTTCTGGAGTGCATGCACGAGAGGCAATTCTTCAATCATGGGGAGAGAAACCATTCCTGCATACCTGAGGATCATATTCCTTATGATGCATACGTTCTACAGATCAATCCTGGAATGGAAAAGCAATTTATAGTATAGAAGATAGGAAAATAGCAACCAGAGGATTGAGGAAGGGGCTGATGGAGCCGATTTTAGGAAGCAGGTTGGGAAGATGGAAGGGAGGTGCAGTATGAACAGGTTTGGCTAATAAGAGCTTTAAAAATCTAGAAAAGGATTGAAGTGAGAAGCAAAATGAGCAGATGCAATGATAACAGATTAGCAGAGTTGGGAGGGACCTCGGAGGCCTTCTAGTCCAACCCCCTTCCCATTCAGGAGACCCTATACCATTTCAGACAAACGGCTGTACAGCCTCTTCTTAAAGGCCTCCAGTGATGGAGCCCCCACAACTTCTGGAGGCAAGTCGTTCCACTGGTTAATTGTTCCAAATAAGCAATCAAAGATTCCTTGGAACCGATAGCTAGCTAAAAATAAAACTGTGAAAAATCATTTGGAGAGAATGATGATCTTTATCCCTTGATATGATTGGATTATCCTGGACAAACCTCCCTACGTTTTTGCTAAGAATCAGCAGGGACATGATAGTACATAATCAGCCAATGTTCTTACACCATTGAACACCATCAAAGCTACTGTATAATCTGATTTAATGTATCTCAAAGGCTCAAGAACCTGATGAGCTTTTTCTCAAAATATCTTTTCTTGCAGATGATTTAAGAAGTGAAACAGGTTTCTTCGAAGAGTTGGTGGTTGGAAGTGGTGATACAGTTGAACTTCAGTGCAATACTCCGGACTCACCTGTATCTCTCCTCTGGTATAAAGACGGCGTTGGGATTTCACCGACCAACCGGACTCATTTTGGTCAAAAACTCTTGAGGATTATAAATGTGTCCTACAATGATTCAGGCCTGTACAGCTGTAAGAAGAGGCACTTAGTGGAAATGCTCAGGAACTTTACGGTCCGAGTTACAGGTGAGTCAGTAGCAATAAAGGAGAATTTATTTGTAACAGGGTTGAAATTAGAGGTCCTTTGGTGCTCCTTGAGCTGGGTGGTTTTCTTGCAGACGTTTCATGACCCAACTAGGAAACATCATCAGTGTTAGAATGGAGGAGGAGGAGGAGGCATGGAGGAGAACTCGGGGATCCTTGGTGCTCTCTGAGTTTGCCTGTTTTCTTGCGGACGTTTCATTACCCAAACAAGGTAGCATCATCAATGATACAAGGGAGTGGGGTTTGTAGAGGAGGAGGATTGTGGGGACTTTAATGCATAAGTCTGGTTGTTTTCTTGCAGATGTTTCCTTACCCAAACTAGGTAACATCATCACTAATCTAGCAACATCAGCACAGATGATGTTACCCAGTTTGAGTAAGGAAACATCTGCAAGAAAACCACTCTCAGATGAGTCAGCCATGTCCGTCTTAGGTATGTCTCCTTATGTCATTGACGGCCACAAATGTTGGAATGCTACCTCAGGTCTTAGTCAAAGTTTGCCTTCAATAAGGGATCCCTGGTGGCTCTTAGAATGGCTTCCCATATCCGGAAGCCAGAGGAGGAACATTGAATGGGATCTTTGATGGTCTTCCAGTTGAACATTTGGATCCCCTCCTGTTCCAACTTGCTATTGAAGCAACCTGCTTCTGCCTGCCAGGGTGGTCTATATATGAAAGACCCTTCAGCCTGGCTAGCTAGTTAACATTTCCTGTGTTCCCATGTGGGAGTGCCTGCCTTCACCCTGGCAAGATTCAGGCCTGGGCCATCTACGTTTAGGAGAGGAGAGATACAATAACATCTGAATACAGGATCCGTTGTGGCCGTGCCAGCTGGGGATATCAAGCCTGTTACGTCTGCTCTATTGTGATGCCCTTTTTTCTGTGGCTTCTCACACAGATTTAATAGCCTCCTTAATGCTAAATTATCCTGGCAGGTTTGGTGAGGGGAAAGTTTGCCTCTTACTGGCGGATTTGTCTGCAGAGAAATGCACAATTGGGTTGCTTTGCAGGACGAAGCGTCGAGGCTTCCAAGTCGT
Source organism: Bungarus multicinctus (assembly GCA_023653725.1). Lineage (NCBI taxonomy): Eukaryota > Metazoa > Chordata > Lepidosauria > Squamata > Elapidae > Bungarus > Bungarus multicinctus. The sequence continues at coordinate 55,438,594 of CM042851.1, read as the reverse complement.
TAAATATTTACACTTGTTCAATCCGGCTGCATCACAGCTCAGATTAACCAGTTCCCTTACCTCTTTGTGAATTTTAATCCTTTTATTGTTTCCCTTTGTGTATGGCGCTTCTTACTGGTAAGTCTGGGTTTCTTTTTGACAGTAAATAGAGGTTATTGCCATTCCTTATGTTTGTGTTCGCACAGGACTCTTGATCCTACTTAAAGGCTCGTTTTGGAAGAGTTTTACCCCAGTGATGGGAGTTGGTACTTTGGTCAAACTCTGCTTTGATTGGAAAGGATTAATATATAGATTTCTCGCAAGGTCTCGGCTAAACTCGGTTCTTTCTTTGGGTGACAATAGAGTGTACAATTTTTTCTTATTGATTGAATGCATTTTAGTAAGTAAAGGAGCAAAGGCAAAGAAATTGGAATGGAATTATGTCAATTTCATTTTTGTTCGTATTTATTGGCTAGATTTTTAGGCTGTGGGCCTAATTGGTGTGTGTGTGTGTCTCCAGTCTGTTAATCCAATATATGATTCCCGCACCAGATAATGTAATTCTCCTTTGCATCTGTAGTATTTCTCCCCTTCAGCATATTAAACAGCAGAATTGAGGAACAACTTTTGGAAAAGATGCCAAGAGCACACCCTGTACCTGGAATTTCACGTTATGTACCCTTGAATTTTAAGCTAAAATAAGTTAAATTTAGGCTTACTGTTCCTGCAGGTGGTGGAATGCTCTCTGAAACATGGAAGGAGGAGGGCCAAAGAGATTCAGGGTAGTTGTCTGAACATGTTATTCAAATCCTATTTTTATTCCCATTGCATGAGCCCAGCAGGGATCATAAAAATATCCCACATGAGCACATGCAAACCGTTACTAAATATTCTCTGAGATATTCTATCTTTGTACATACAAACTGATTATTGTATTAACCTAATTTTAAGACTGTAGTGTTCATGTTATTTCAAGCATTCTTTATGTGTTTACCAGGGCAGGGCATTTTAATACATTGTTCTGGAGGTCATGTAAACAATTACAGGGAGGTTTATTAATTTTACTAATCACTTTAATTAATGATGTAAGACATTTTACTGGTTTTCTTTTGAAAAAAAAGGGTACTGGTTTACGAACCATAGATAATTCGTTCGTAACCTGATCCAAATAATTTGAATAGCAAATGAGTTTAATTGCCAAGAAACAGTCTGAATCAAACTCTTTTTTTGGAATTCTGCACATTTTAAAAAACCTTCTTCAAAATCTACATGATGCTAAGTAAGATAAGAAAGTCATTTTACCCTCCCCAAAATATTTACCTGCTATTTTAAGATGACCCCATAATGAAAGCTCTTTGTGGTAAAAGGGTCAACATTATATATTTCTATTAGTATTTCTGTTTAAAGTATATATTTGCATTACTGTGCAAGTTTTGAAACCGATCAGCAGCCCAGCAGGATCTCCAATATTTCTCAAGAGTTCAGCCTGATTAGATTAAAACTTGAGTTCTGAACTTCTTTATTCCGTATACCCATTGCTCTCTAAACTGATTTAAAGTACTCTTGTGGAATGAAGAGAAGGGATTTCACACTGTAAATTCCCCCAGAAGCTAAATTCGGTGTCATCAGTTCTTTTTTTTCTTTCCCCAAACACACTCTGAAGATACCTGGATCATTGGAATACTTCATCATTAATTTGCATTAAAATGGAATAAAGTTGTGGTATAGGGTTTTCTGCCTAAGCAGGGGACCTCCAAGGTCCCTTCTAACTCTGTTATTCTGTTCTATTCAAACTTACCAGTCCTAAGAATTTGCATACCAAGTGAAAACAAAAGACTGAAAAGACAATCCAAACTTTTAATATACATAACTGAGAAAATGATTGCTATAATCCAGTGACACGAATCTGAATAGACTCCAAATTATAAAATCAGGAGATAGTCCATGAACTTTAAAGGGGAGAATAATTAAGCCTCGTAGCTTTAAAAAAAACCTTTATGCATCCTTCCATAGATTCGGATTCTCTTATCTTCTTATCCTTTACAAAGTGGTACAGAATCATGTCTTTTTGTAAAAAGAGACTCCCTTGAATGTAAGATTTATGAATCGAGGTAGGCCAAAGTTAAGCCCAAGTTAAGCCACATGATCCCCATCTCTTTCTCTGCCTTCAACCACATTCTGCAAGTAATGCGAAGCCTATTGAACGGAGCAGCCCCCTGTTTGTGAATGAAGACCTGAGGCAGAAAGAATGAAGAGGCATAGATACACTTCAGTTCCTTATTTAGACAAACGATTGGGCCCCGCATTATGAATGTTCAGGCCAAGAGGAATTGGAACTGGAACAACCAGTAGCTTAATATGTTTGGTAAATGGTGCGAGACAAACCAGGAGCCAAAAGCCATTGTTGCCGCTGAATGAAGAAGATTGATACACCATCTGAAGAGAAACCAAACTCAGAGTGGAAGCAGAAATATGTGTCTCTGTTTATTTGCAACCCGCCGTTTCTTCTGAGCTCAAAGTCTCTCAAGTTGGCTGCCGTTTTTCCAAAGAGTCGGCTGCTTGGACAAGGAGAGGCAGCGTCAAGAGCGCTGAAAATCTAGCAGGTACCTTGTAGCGCTCAACAGCTCTGAGGCCCAGACTGCAGCCTCAACCTTGACTAGTGCCAAAGCCCAACTTTGCTGTCGCCAAAGCCCAAGCAACCGTTGTGGACCCATCTAAGATCTTCCTTAAGAGATGCCACACGTAGGCTCACAAGATGTTCTTGCTTGTTCAGAAAACAGATGTTCTGCTGGGTCTGGCTGGATATAAGGCACCCCTGTAGTAGCAGAGGTGAGGTTTCTTGGGGGAATCACCTGAGTTTACGTTCAGTCAGCCATCTTGTTCCTTTTGAAAGGATGTGGTTGGGTTGGTGCTTCAGACCAGGGGTCTCCAACCTTGGCCACTTTGAGACTTGTGGACTTCGACTCCCAGAATTCCTCAGCCAGCTTTGCTTAGGGTTGAAGTCCACAAGTCTTAAAGTGGCCAAGGCTGGAGACCCCTGCTTCAGAATAACAAGAGGTGGAAGGGACCTTGAAGGTCTTCTAGTTCAACCAACTGCTCAAGAAGGAAACCCTATGCCACCTCAGACAATCCCCCCCCCCCTTTTAAACATTTAAAACCATCCTGTAAAAAGGCAGAAGGAAACTAAGAAGGATATTGGCCTCTGTGATGAGAGCGTGGCTGAGGAGGATTGGCTGCCCCGAAGAATCCCTCAATTTGCAACTGGTACCAATAGCTTTACATTAGCATAATCTGCTTTTAATGAATTTCCTTGGCTTCTTAAACAGGTCTGTATAAATGATGTTGGATCCTTGAAAAGTCGTAGCTGAACAAGCAGCTTTGGGACTATAAATAAAGGCTTTTTCCATTTCAAAGCAATGTGGGACAGTGGAAACATACAATCCTACCCCCCCCCCCCAAATCATGTTTCATTGCTGCACCATGTATCTCATGTCATGTGCAAAGGATCACATCAAATTAATATTTAACATACAGTAGTTGCTTAATGTGGAGTTTAGTGCCCTCTTGGTTTAATTTTCAACTTTTAAAGTTCCTCCATCTGAGTCCCTGGGGGCATTAAAAAAAAAAAAAAAGATAGGGGACATTTCTGTGGAGAGATAAATAGAGAGTCCTTTTCTTTGGCTGTGCTCTGTCTCAAAACACCCATTCTCTGTCCATTTTTAATCTCCAGGAAAGAAAGAGAGAGGGAGAGCAGATCGACAATGGGCCCATTTTAGGAGTCACAACTGCCCACTGATATCCCAACACTATTTTACAGCCCTGCGCAATGCACATCTGAAACCCCGCCCCCCCCATCATCTACATTTTGATGCACCAGGGGTCTCCAACCTTGGCAACTTTAAGACTTGTGGACTTCAACTCCCAGAATTCCTCAGCCAGCAGACCAGGCAACTTTGGCAACTTTAAGACTTGTGGAATTCTGGGAGCTGAAGTCCACGAGTCTTAAAGTTGCCAAGGTTGGAGACCCCTGCCTACACCAGTGTTTTCAGCTGGGATGACTTCTACTCATGTGGACTTCACTTCCCAGAATTCCACACTCAGAGTGGCCAGTACTGAGAATTCTGGGAGTTGAAGTCCGGCCAGTTGGAACTCTTCACTGGTTGGAAACCCTTGCCATATACTAAGATAACCCGGTTCATAAATTAATCCTGCCCAACCAAGATGAGGAGGTAGAATAGAATAGAATGACAGTTGGATGAGACCTTGGAGGTCTTCTAGTCCAACCCCTGCTTAGGCAGGAAACCCTACTACACCACTTCAGACAAATGGTTGTCCCATCTCTTTTTAAAAACCTCCAGTGTTGGAGCATTTACAACTTCTGGAGGCAAGTTGTTCCACTGGTTAATTGTCCTCACTGTCAGGAAATTCCCCCTTAATTCTAGGTTGCTTCTCTCTTTGGTTAGTTTCTATCCATTACTTCTTGTCCTGTTTTCAGGGGCTTTGGAGGATAGCTTGACTCCCTCTTCTTTGGGGCAGCCCCTGAGATATTGGAAGGCTGCTATCATGTCTCCCCTGGTCCTTCTTTTCATTAGACCCACTAGACACACCCAGTTCCTGCAACCGTTCTTCGTATGATTCCCCACGGGGCCTTATGGACCGTTGGGTTAAAGGCTTCTGCTTCTTGGTCCTCCTACCTCATGGGTTCACACACCCCGCAGCAGAAACCTCAGGGAAGGCTGCTGTCTCTCCTTTCCACATTGCTCCAGGCCAAAACCACATTGATTTGCTCATGATGGGCCTGATTCCAGCGACAGTAAACAGGAACGGGAAGATAAGGCCCCCCCAGAACAGAACAAAGAGACTGAAGCCAAGTGAGACAATCCCAAGATCTCAAACATGGAAGATAGCAGGAAGACCACCCATCATATGTACTCAAGTCTTGACTTAATCACTTTATCAGCTCCACAGGGGGTTAGGGCTCTTTGTTCTCACAGATGTCTCGATTTTCTTGAGAAAGTCTCTCAACTGAGAAATTGAGTGATGTCCCAAAATCTACTGGCTTTTGTTTTTCCAAATCTTTAGGGCAGCCGTATTCAGAACACCAGCATAAGACTTGGAAGGGACCTTGGAGGTCTTCTAGTCCAACCCCCTCCTCAAGCAGGAGACCCTCACATACCGTTCCTGACAAGCGGCTGCCCAGTCTCTTCTTGAAAGCCTCCAGAGAAGGAGGACCCACAACGTCTGGACCCAAACCGTTGCACACGGATGAATGATTCTAACTGTCGAGAAATTTCTCTTTCGCTCCAGCTTGCATCTCTCTTTCACGATCTTCCCCCTGTTACTCGCTTAATTAAAATTCTTTTTGTTTTACACCAACTGCCCCTGTAACTGTTCCAAAACGTTTCACTGCAAAATTGTACCGTATTTCAAAAGGAGCACAACAGGCAAGACTGATTAGAAGGTTTGCAGATCCCGAACTAACGTAGAATCCTCTCTTTCCTCTTGAAACCATGATCTCTAGGGAGAGTGAACTTCTGATTCAGGCAAACCAAACACTGAAGATAAAGGTAAAGATTCCCCCCCCCCCCCCGCACATACATGCTAGTTGTTTCTGGCTCTAGGGGGCGCTGCTCACTTCCGTGACAAAGCCAAAGAGCCAGCGCTGTCCAAGGACGTCTCCGTGGTCATGTGGCCAGCAGGACTAAACACCTTCGAAGGCGCATGGAACGCTGTTCCCTTCCCACCAAAGGGATCCCTATTTTTCTACTTGCATTTTTTTACATGCTTTTGAACTGCTAGGTTGGCAGAAGCTGCTGGGACAAGGAACGGAAGCTCGCTCCATCATGCGGCACTAGGGATTCGAACCACCAAACTGTCGAACTTTCTGATCGACAAACTCAGCGTCTTAGCCACTGAGCCACCGTGTCCCTCTAACCAAACATTACATTATATGGAGAGAGAAAAAAAGGAGGAAATCTATAGTTTCAGGCAAAAGAACAGAAAAATAAAAGTTGTCCTGTCTAGGTTGCCAAATCTCCTTTTTTGGAAGCATCAGTGTCCAAAGCTGGGAGTTCCCCAGGACTTGAAGTACATCTTAATGAAGCTTAAATTGCTTCAGCTTCTAAATGACTGTTTCAAATAGGGAAAAAATATGCTTAATTAAAAAATGCTCCGTGGAAGCCGTTTTACTTTGTGTGACCTAATGCAACCGTGACCGTACAGAAAAGAGAAAAGAAATGCTATATAATATATTGCTGGCACGCCCTTCCTAGGAACGTTGAGGTTTCTTAATAAATATTTCCAAAGTCTCTGTAAGCAAACATGTTCACATGTTCTCAATAGGCAGCTGTAGAAAAGAGTTTCAGGCGACAATGCAGATTGAAATCAGTCCAGAGAATTGGACTGACAATCCTGGCATTTCATTTGCAGGGAATTCTAATGGTTTTCTTCATGAAAAGAATGTTTGTGCTGAACACGGACAAAAAAAACCTCACCCTATTTAAAACGACGTTAGATTATTCCAGATTTGGAAAGCCAAATCACTACAATATGCTCACCAAATGGAAAGTCTAACTGAACAACTTGTGAGTTAGAATGTTTATAATTTTGATTTAATTTTATTGTGCTTTATTTAATTCTATTCTTTTGTAGGTTGGTTTTCTAAGCTGGGAGAGGCAGGGGGGTTGCCTCGTTGTACGGTCAGCTTTTCTGAGAAGGAGGTGAAAAGAGGATTCGCAGGGGAATTAAAATAAATAGAGATGAAATGGGTGCAGAAAGAACATGGCTGATTTGAACCCTGAATGGAAGCATGCCAGTCTAATGTTGGTTCAAAAGCAAAGGTGCCCTCTAAGACACAGGCCAGGCCAGGCCAGAACATAAAACATAGAGTTGGAAGGGACCTTGGAGGTCTTCTAGTCTAACCCCTGTTTGCGCACCATTCTATGCTTAAAATCCATTTTGGGTGACATTTTGTTTCTTGGCCATATTTGGAGACGTGTGATGAGGCCATGAAGAAAATAAAGCTTCCCAGAGAAGATCTTTTTTAATTGAGAAAATATTTGCTGAGGTCCCACTAATTATATGGTGATTGCAAAAGTGTGTCCAGAGTATTATTTTCAGAAACAATTCTCACCTGTCTTTCTTTCTTTCTTTCTTTCTTTCTTTCTTTCTTTCTTTCTTTCTTTCTTTCTTTCTTTCTTTCTTTCTTTCTTTCTTTCTTTCTTTCTTTCTTTCTTTCTTTCTTTCTTTCTTTCTTTCTTTCTTTCTTTCCTTCCTTCCTTCCTTCCTTCCTTCCTTCCTTTCTTCTTTCTTTCTTTCTTTCTTTCTTTCTTTCTTTCTTTCTTTCTTTCTTTCTTTCTTTCTTTCTTTCTTTCTTCTTTTTTATTAAATATTTATTAAGTAAATATTAAAAACAGTTGAACACAGTGCGACTTTCTTGGCTGTCGTTTTGGCCATACATGCTATAGCAAAGAAATAAATATAACAGTTAATTTTTACTTTTTCCCTATGTTGTTAATTTAATGCTGGTTACATATTTGTTTCTATTTGCATCTATATACATTCATATACATATTTACAACCTAGCTTCCTACACCTGTTTTTCTTTCCATTTCAAGAATCCCCGTCATCGGGGGATGATGAAGATGAAGATGATGATGAAGATGATGACTCTGAAGACAAAGGTAAATATCATGAAGAGAAGCAAAGCATGAGAGAGCCAGCATTTATAAAAGCCAGCCCTGAATCGGATCCCTCCAGTAAAGCACTTTCTATTTACCTCTATTGGGAGTTCCTGGGGGTGAAGAGAAAGTCCGTGGTGCTGATTCTCAGCCCCCTGGGAGAAAACATTTGCTCAGAAGAAACACCCAAAGAGAGTTTAGAGCAACCCTCTTCTGTCCTTGAAGCTGCTTCTCACTTTTTGTGAAAGGGATGGATAGATCGATGGATGGGTGGATGGATGGATGGATGGATGAAAAGGAGGGAGGGAGAGAGGGAGGAAGGAAGGAAGGAAAATGGCAGGTGGGTGGATGGATGGATGGATGGATGGATGGATGGAAAGGAGGGAGGGAGAGAGGAAGAAATGGCAGATGGGTGGATGAGGAAGGAAGGAAGACAGATTGCAGGTGGATGGATGAATCGATGGATGGAAGAATGGAATGGAGGGAGGAAGAAGGAAGGAAAGAAGTTAGATGGCAGATGGATGGATAAGGAAGGAAGACAGATGGCAGATGGATGGGTGGATGAATCAATGGATGAATGGATGGATGGAAAAGAGGGAGGGAGAAAGAAGGAAGGAAGGGCACAAATGAACAAATGAATAGTAAGCAGCCATATTATGAGTTAGTAAGGCCACCATAGTTTACAACAATCTCTCTGGGTCTCTCAAATGGCGATGCCTTCCCTTTTGCAAGACCCCGAGTGTTGATCAAGTGTTTGTCTGTCTTTTTAAAACATCTAATTTTAAAACCATCTCCGTTCCCCACAGTTTATAAACAGAGTTTGAATTACTTTTTAAAAAAAAAACTTTGCCAAGGATAAAAATACTATAACCCGCTTGCCATGTATAGAAATATTTCCCTTCTTTCCCCCCTTCCGCGTTGCCTACTCTCTCTGTCGAATGCTTACTTGGACTGGGGGGGCAAAACCTGCTTCCCCCCACCTGTTGTAGGCCTGTGAGTAGCTACTCGGCTGAGGTTTCAGCCTTGAGAAACAGGAGAGCCCCTTGGCTGCACAGACCAGCCTGACAAGCTGCCTACTCCCTCTCTTAGAAGGTTGCAGTTGGAGAAGCTAAGATGGCCTACAGATGCTGGGAGGAGATAAACAGATGAGGATAAACGCTGTGGAGCTGGGAAAAGAGTCCTGAGCCAGGAAGCCCAATAGCCCAGTTAGCCTAGTCCTCCCTTCTCCTGCTTTTCTGCTTTTTATTTATTCCCTCAATGCCAGAGAAAAGGAAGCCACTCATTAGGCCAATTTTTCTCAACCTTGGCAACTTCAAGGCATGTAGATTTCAACTCCCAGCTGCCTGGGGTATTCTGGGAGTTGAAGTCCACATGACTTTAAGTTGCCAAGGTTGAGAAAAACTGCATTAGCCCAAAATCTCTTTTTTTTAAAAAAAAAAAGTTTCATTTTTAAAAATATTACCAGAATGCTTGGGCAGCGTTCTTCTGGAGAAAGGTCTATTGTTTAATGATAACCATTTGCAAAACTGTAAAGAAGAGGCTCTGTCTCTTATTGTGGTCTCTCTTGCACATCAAAACACAGATTAGTTCCCCGGCACAAACATCCCTTTAAGGGAGTGCAAGCATAAAATCTCAGAATAGAAGGCTTTCTAGGGGATGAGTTAAAACAAGTGAGATGCTGCTGTGTAATGACTTGGTTCGGCCAGACTGAATGATTGCAGTGTCATATATTACACAAGTGTGCAGTTATTGCATGCATGGCATGTAGCCACATGACCTAAAGCTTCAGGTTGAAGGTTGGTGTGGATGAGCCAAAACTGTGTGCATAAGTCCAGTAATGGCAGCATTGGCCAACATTTTGTGGTAATCAAAGAATCATTCTTGTTACATTGACGCTGGCCAACTGTTGGCCAACTGTTCCTCAGTGAATTCCTCAGGGCCACTCTTAGAAATAAATACTTTTTATTTTCTTGGTTTATTTGCCCTCAGTTTCCATACTTTTTTTGAGAGAGAGAGGTCTGTACATGGACAAGTTGGGAAGTTTGGAAACATTTGGGAACTGTTTGGGGAGAGATGCTAAGATTAAAAATGGGAAGAGCCTCTTGGGACAAACAATTCACTCTCCCCCTGAAACCCCAAAACCCTGTCATTTGATAAACCAGGTTTGACAGTCTGATGTTGAGGCACTGGAGGCCATATCCAAATTCTGAATTGCCCAGCCTTGTTTCAGAACAATATTTTGGAAGGAGATTGCTTCCTTATCCTCCTTGAGCATTTTCTAGATCAGAGGTCTCCAAGCTTGGCAACTTTTAAGATTTGTGGACTTCAACTGCCAGAATTCCTCAGCTAGTCCTGCTGGCTGGGCAATTCTGGGAGTTGAAGTCCACAAGTCTTAAAAGTGGCCAAGTTTGGAGACTCCTGTTCTAGAGCATCTAAGAAATGTTCTCACCAGATGTTTTTCTTATTTTAGTCATCTTCTCTCTGTGTGTTCTTCTTAACTGTTTTGCTGAACATCTACAGATGTTCTAGGTGCTTTGTCTTGTCTTGCCTTTCCTGTAGACTTTAGGTCTATGGGAAGATTCACTTCAGAAAGCATAGGTTGCGTGCTCTTACATTTTCAGCTGCGGATGGCATTTGTGTTATTTTTTTTTTGCGATTGGACAGGAGACAGACTGTCCAGATGTGTCCGTGTGGTCAGCATTTTGTCCAGCCAGCAAAACTAATCTTCGTGGCTTTGTGCTCATTGTGGGGATGTAGTCTGGCGTTCGCTGATTGTTCTCCGAAGCCACCATCCCATGAAATTGCTTTGGGTCTGTGCTCTGAATTGACTCTTAATTGGCAAATCCCACAGTGAGATTTCTTGCCATTAATTATAGCTGCCCCCAAACATTTCCTTTGTTGGGACTGTTGGAGCCAACTCAGCAGATCCGCTGCCCGCTCCAGCCGATGGCTCCACCCCAGGACCTTCTGACCTCAGGAGAGTCACATTTCCTGTCCATCATCTGAGGTTCAGCTTTGATCCCCCAGGGATAAAGGAGGGAATGCTTCGGTCTGCTTATTTCCTCCTGTTGCCTCGTGGGGTTCACTCAGGAACATGGTTACAGTTTATAGTTTATTTATTTATTTACAATGTATACAGTTTATTGATTATAGTATCAGTTTTTCACTTGAAACCCCAGCCTGAAACTTTATTCTATGATAGTTATGTCTATGCTAGGGGGTCCTCAAACTTGACAGCTTTAAGGGGGTCCTCAATGTCTATGGTAGGGGTCCTCAAACTTGACAGCTTTAAGACTTGTGGACTTCTAACTCCCAGAATTCCTCCTCCAGTCTTGTTAGCTCAGGAATTCTGGGAATTGAAGTCCACAAATCTTAAAGTGGCCAAGTTTGAAGACCCTCGGCCTATGGAGATTCTGTGTCCTCCAGGTCATGGTTGTCCCAAAGGTGATTTTTCAAGAGGCAACTGGACTTTCTTGGTTTCTTTGAAGGCATTTCGTTTTGAAGAGGCTTCTTCTTGGATGAGAAGCGAAAGGTCTTCAAAGAAAAACAAGAAAGTCCAGTTGCCTCTTGAAAAAGCACCTTTGGGATAGCTATGATAGCAAAAAAATAATCTACCATGCTTGTAGGGTGCATTGCCCATACTTTGGGGGCAAATTTGCTTTGTTCATAGACAAACACTCAGAGGATCTCTGAGCTAAAAATCTGTTCTTACAGAGAAACTTCCAAGTTCTTGACTGAAAGAGGACAACTTATTATCATCTGGATCTCAAGTCAGTCGATCTGGACCAAAGCTGGAGTTTTGCTTGTTTTTGTAAAGCTACAGATCTCCATTTTGATGGAGGCAGCTTCTTAAATACATACATTGACAGTGCTTGTTGAGACAGAATATAAAAGTTGTGAGATGCAATGGAAATGTGGCAATTCTCCCTTTAGCCACGATTGTTTGGACTTCTGTCATTTCTCATGGCTGTGCTGTGGAATTCAATGCATTTGTTCCTTTCAGTAGGAGGCTTCCTAGATGTTGCTCATTAGTCAGTAATGAAGTTGAAGTGGCTTTCATCACAAATGCCTAATCAAAAAACTACTAACTAGACCAGGGGTCCCCAAACTTGGCAACTTGAAGACTTGTGGACTTCAACTCCCAGAATTCCTCAGCCAGGAACGGGCTGTACTAGACAATTGAAGGTACCTGCTAGGAAAAGATATGGTCAGTGGTCCCTGATGATAGGGACCATATCTTTAATAGAATAACAGAGTTGGAAAGGACCCTGAAGGCCTTCTATACCAACTCCCTGCTCGAGCAGGAAACCCTAGACTATTCTGGGCAAGTGGCTATCCAGTCTGTTCTTGAAAACCTCCAGTGATGGAGCATCCACAACTTCTGGAGGCAAAGCTGTTCCACTGGTTAATTGTTCTGTCAGGAAACTGTCAGGAAATCTAATAATTTGATGGCAATAACAAGGTCAATAGCTCTTTGTTTATTGCATTCCTCTTTTGTAGGAAGTTTTGGAGTTTGTATTGAGCAAATTTAAGTTACTCTAGTGTCTGCCTTCCCTCAAAACGAGAGAAAACTGACATTTGATTTTCAACAAAAGTGGATAGAGGGATTTGTTGGAGTGTAAAAACTGGATTTGTGAGCCAATGTAGCTGTTCACAAGAAACTACCCTTCCTGGTCTGGGCAAGGCAATTATACAACCTGTTCCATCAACTTTCATTTCCTCATTGTCTGCAGTTCAACACCAGCAATGCAACGATGTCTTCTCTGGATGTGCTGACTTGTCTTTTTTTTCCTCTGACCAAATCTCTACTTGAGGGAACCTCCTGCTCACTCATTTGTTTGTACCAACACTAAAAAGAAAAAAAAAGTCAGCTTGTTTTCTGTGATTTTGGCTTTGCAATCATCTCAAGGTGTTTTTCCAAAAAGAAACGACTTTCTTGGTTTCTTTTTTTTTTCCCCTTTGAAAATGTTTCCCTTCAGTCAGAACTGAAGAGAGAAAAATTTCCCCAAAAGATGAACTCCAACCAAGAGTCCAAAAGCTCAGAAGACAAAATCTCTGGTCTGGTGACTGACCCAAATTGGATCCTGCAGAACTGAAGAAGCTTCTTGGATGAGAAGCAAAATGTTTTCAAAGAAAGTCGAGTTGCCTTTTGAAAAAGCATCTTTGAGACAATTGTGATCTGAATGACTGAGAAGCTCCACAGACATTTGGCTTTTCAATGGCTGGTGGTGCATTCACTCAACCTGTTTTTCTCATCTTCAAGCTATGCTTAATTGTGCTCATGGAGAGGTCATTTTACTCAAGGATGAGTAACACGTAGTCCTCCAAACCCCCATCAACCTTCAGTTTTTTTTTTTTTTAATATTGTTTTTATTTTAACAACAAATCCATCCATTCAAACAGTGTGTTGACTGGGCACATATCTTGTGCAATAATAATTACAATTACCATTATAATTAATTCAAATTTCTTACTTCCATGCCAATAACTATATTCTTATTTCCAACTATACCTAATTAATCTTAACATTATCCATCTTTATTTTCCAACCATTGGTAAAATAAATCCCATATCTTATAATATTCAATTTGTTCTTTTTCTTTAATTGCCAAAGTTAATCTATTCATTTCTACACATTCTAATATTTTCTTGATCACATTCTCTTCTATCGGAATCTTTTCGCCCTTCCAATTTTGTGCAAATTCTATTCTAGCTGCGGTTAATACATGAATGATTAAATATACATTTTCTTTACTATAAGTTTCAGGTATCATCCCCAAGAAAAACATCTCAGGTTTTAAATCTATATATTGTTTTATCATCTTTTCCAACCATGTATGTATTTTTGTCCAGTATATTTTGGCTTCTGTACATGTCCACCACATATGGTAATATGTTCCTGGTGTCTGGTGGCATTTCCAGCATTTAGCCGATTTATCTTTAAACATCTTTGCCAATCTTGCTGGTGCTAAATGCCATCTATAGAACATCTGATACAGATTTTCTTTATACGCTGTTTATTTTATTTATTTATTTATTTATTTATTCCATTTATATACCGCCCTTCTCCCGAGGGACTCAGGGCCGTGAACAGCTCATCTAAAAACCCCACAAAGAATACAAAAGTTAAAAAATATTAAATTTCAATCGGCTGCTTGATAAAACTAACAAAACCCCACCCCACCCCTTAAAACCCAATTTAGAATTAATAAAATGGAGACCAAATTAAAACCATCTCAGCCAAGGCCAGCCTGCTCAAAGAGCCAGGTCTTCAACGCGCGCCTGAAGGCCCTCAGGTCCGTGCCGGTACGGAGCTCCGGTGGCAGAGTATTCCAGAGGGTGGGGGCACCCACAGAGAAGGCCCTACTCCTCGGCGCCGCCAGACGGCACATAGCGGCCGACGGCACCCGGAGCAGACCCCCTCTGTGGGAACACACCGGCCTGTTGGAGAACGCTGGCAGAATGCGGTCCTGAAGGTAAGCTGTTGACACTATTAATTTATAATTTCTGTCCCATAGTTTCTGCCATTTATCTAGTTCTATAGCAACCTTCAGTTTTGATAATGCTGCCTACGACTGCTGAATGCTGCTCTTCAGTTCAGCTTAGAAGGCCATCCCTGGTAGGAAGCTGGTGGAGATAAGACCTTCTACCTCAGGAGTTGAAGGCCTGCAGCCTTTCTCAGCTGATGTCTCTCCTTCTGCTTTGTCTTTGCAGTCGCGCCTTATTGGACCCATCGTGACAGGATGGATAATAAACTTTTGGTGGTACCAGCTGCCAATACTGTTCGCTTCCGGTGCCCGTCAGCTGGCAAGCCGCTTCCTTCCATATACTGGCTGAAAAATGGCAAAGAATTCAAAGCGGAGCACCGAATTGGAGGCATTAAAGTAAGCCCTCATTCGTGGGTGGCACTGGGTGGCCACCCATCTTGCTTACTCAAACCCAGAGCTGGCCTTTGTTTTTCTCTGATGGAATCGCTTTTTAGGATAAATAAGTAGACCTCACCCCCTCGTTGCTTCCTGAAACTCCATAAGCTGCTTTGAGGGTATTCTTGAAATGCACCAGGTTCTTTAGAGGCTTGTGGATTAGACCCAGAGGTTACACCAGTAGTAAGTGTTGATATAGAAAGAAAATAATCTAATGAGCATGTATGTGAATAGGTAGGTGATAGATTGATAGATCGATAGATAAGGTAGGTAGGTAGGTAGACAGACAGACAGACAGATAGACAGACAGACAGTAGATAGATACAATAGATAGGTAGATACAATAAATAGACAGACAGACAGAGTAGATAGATACAGTAGATAGATAAATAGATGGATGGATGGAAAGATAGGGATAGATTTAGATAGATAGATAGATAGATAGATAGATAGATAGATAGATAGATAGATACTGATTTTTGTTATATGGTATATGTTAATGTGAGCTTTCTTAAATATAAGTATTAGGTTTTCCAACATAAATCCAACTTCTAACTTAAATCCAAGTATGGTAGTTGGCTTCATCACTTTCATCCAGTTGGGTTGTATTATTCAAGAAAACACACAGCATTATTATGTATATCATGGAAAGTTATTGTGAATGTGGGTATTCAGTAGTGTATCTGCACAATTAATACCTTTTATGCTGCAAATAAGGGAACATGGTCCAGATCAGGGTTTCCCAACACTGGTGACTTTAGGACATAGGATCCAAAGACCGGAAGGGACAGGAGTCTTTTTACCATCCTGATCAATTGGTTGTCCAGTCTACTTTTGATGGAGCACCCACAACTCTGGCAGGCAAGCTATTCCACTGGCTCCTTGTTCCCACCGTCAGGAAATTTCTCCTTGCTTCTAACTTGGGATCTCCCTGTGATGGTCTTCCACCCATTACTGTGAACATCAACTCTCAGAATTGTCTTGTTGGGTTCTCATTCCGAAACTGGGGAAGGAGCTCTAGTCCCAGCCCTGTTTCTGGAGTCCATGGGTGCATGAATGATACCCACTTTTATGCACCTCACATTTCAATTCCAGAAAAAGGATGTTCTTGCTAAGAAGTCACTTTCTGAAGGACCAAGGCAAGCTTCTGCTGATCTTTCTTTTCCTTTTTTCAGCTGCGGCATCAGCAGTGGAGCCTCGTCATGGAGAGCGCCGTTCCGTCAGACCAAGGCAACTACACCTGTGTGGTCCAGAACAAATACGGTGTAATCTGGCATACATACCAACTTGATGTTCTTGGTAAGTGTTGTTGTAAGCTTTGCGTCCAAGATCCACGTGGTGCCACTTGGCATTCAGGGAATGGATAGCTGTTCCCCACCTGTCCCAAACTGCATCCTCTTGAAGAAAGAAGGAATTCCTCTCAGCTACTCCACTTCTAAAGTTGGAAAAACTGTTGTAAAGTAGATTTGCTGAATTGAAGGAGTCTGGGAACCAATATTTTCATTTCCCTTCAGTCTCAGATTTTCAGAATTTACAGGAAGCAGGATTTTCCTGGTGGCAGATAATAATAATAAAAAAGTAGTATATTGTATCTCTATCTCAAAAGAAAAACAACCTAAAAATCAATGCACACACAATTCTAAAAACTACACATAGAGGTAGTCCCCAGTTAGAGTCCTCTTGATCTGCAAACCCCTTCTTTAAATTATTACTTCTATATAAAGAAAGTTTTTTTTTAAATTGCCCGGATAGAGAACACTGGATGGGAAATATCTGTTCCATAAAAACTTTCTCAATATTATATTGATTTTCTTTAAGTATCAATGAGGAATTAACGTAGGGCTTACTCTGACTATATGCATCAATCCAGATGCCATATTTATTTTAACTATTTTTATTAGTCGATATAAGATGTTTATATCAATATAAACTTTATATTGTTTAGAGTGTTAAAGATACAAACAGTACACATTCCAAGCATTTTAAGAGGATTCATAATTTTTTTAAAGTGTTGATTTCTGATAAGTTTCCTCAGATACTCTAGATCTGGAAACATATTAAGATATACTACAGTTTATTGAATTGATAATTTATTGAGAGGAAAATGTAGGCAAAGTCTGCATATAATAGTTTCATAGCTCCTACTGCAGCCCCAGTTTTATATCCTAAATTCCCTTTGACTATGAACTAAAAGAGGTCAATACTCCCAAGGCCCAATTCAACACAAGAAGAACCTCCTGGTTGGATATGAGAGATCATAATAGATGAAGATATGAATCCAATTGGAGTCATTCCAGTTTAGTGAATTCAGATACCGCATTTTAATCCAATGGATGAAACCCTGAGAAAATTGGTGTCTCACCAAACGTGTTTCAAAAATTACATCCACACTTCTTCAGAGGAGTTTGCTACATCCGGTTTATTCTACTCCTAGTATAGTGATGGTAGCTGATGATAGCAAACCTTGTTGCCCATTTGTGAAGCCAGACTGAGTAAGGCAAGCATGTACTTTGTGGTTTTTCATTCCGGTTTCGGTCCACCTCTTCATTTCCACAGGAGCGACGGGAATTGAACAACAATTTATGCGGGCAAATATTATATCACACCTCGGTATTGTGGTTACAATATAAGCCTCTTGCAATAGCTAGCAGCAGGGTCATGGTGTGCTAACAGACAGCTTTTATTGGACAAATGTTGTGTAGAGGAGTTTACTCATTGCCCATAATAAGTAAGCTTCCTCTCCTCTCTGCAGAACGATCTCCACACCGCCCCATTCTCCAGGCAGGGCTGCCTGCCAATCAAACGGTGGTGGTTGGGAGCAACGTGGAATTCCACTGCAAAGTGTACAGCGATGCTCAGCCTCACATCCAGTGGCTGAAACATGTGGAAGTCAACGGAAGCAAATACGGACCGGATGGGGCGCCTTACGTCTCTGTCCTAAAGGTTGGTACACACTGCTACGCACGAGTCTTTTAAGGCTGGAATCTACTAGAATGAGGAGATATTTACAGGACGTCACTCATAACAACTGCTATTAGATTAACCCTGAGATCTGCTGAAAATCTTCTTGGAAGAGCCAGGGTTTAATCCTGCAGAGGAACTGACCGTGTGGCCCTGTTTGAGAGAGAGGGCCACAAATGGGGAAAGGCTTGGTGTCCACGGAGATTCTCCATCATCCGGGTCATGGTTGTCCCCAGAGGTTCTTTTCCAAAAGTCAACTGGACTTTCTTGGTTTTTCTCCTTGACAGTGGAAAGAATTGAAGAGGCTTCTTGGGGGAGAAGCGAAAGGTTTTCAAGGAAAAAAGCCAAGGAAGTCCAGTTGGCTTTTAGAAAAGCATCTGTGGGAGAGGCTTGATGTAAATCTGAAGCTGTTAACCTGTTTAGCGTGCTCAAGACGTTACTGGTTGTCAGGGTTTATGACAGGGAAGATAATCATCACTCAGAATTAATATAAGGATTATCTGCCTAGGTGTGGGCAGCTGCTTTGCAATATCTTAGCCTTCCCAAAAAGATCTTCATCTTTCACAATCAAATTTCACGCAAGCAACCGAGATGAGATTGCTTTCTAAAAAACACTGGATGTAGTTCCTTAGCAAAACCATAGGATGCCTTGCTGATTTCCATCCTTGGTCCATGGATGACGATCTCTGAATATAGAAATTGTAGACATTGGAGAATATAAAATGTCCTTTATCTTCAAAAAAATGGGAAAAGGACAATTCATAGATCATTTGACTGTAGATTGCCTGGCTTAATACTTAAGAAGCTCTTGAACAAATCATAAAGTCCTCGGTTCTGTGAGCACCTTGAATTCTATCCTTATTACTTATCAAGGATAAATTTTGCAAGAATAAGTGTTGCTTATCATTCTTTAATCCACTAACTTGCTTTAATAGATCATGAAGTAAATGCCTCTGGATTGCAGCCTAGGAATTGATCAATGATCACTTGGGAGAAAGACAGTGAGAGTAAGAGAAGGGTAGGACGGCTGTGGAAGGAGATTGAAGAGTTGGGTTGCCCTGCTAAGCCTCAGAAAGAGAAGAGGGAGGGATGGGTTAGGGTAGACAGCTTCAAATGTCTAATCTAATGGGACCCCTCAAAGAAGAGCGTCAAGACAACAGTTCTCCCTTGGGTTAGAGTGCAGAATTGGGGTGGGGGGTGAGAGGAAATGGATCCAAGAGATCAAAAGGCAGGTTCCAATTGGAGGCATTTTCTTAGGGGCAAAACCCCTTGGGCAGTGAGACCCCTGGCGTGGAGGGAAGGTGGGCCCTTCCACCTGGATAGGTCCAAGCAGGAGACCTAGCCGCCATCTCTCTCTCGTGGGCTTCAGGGTGGACTCCTGCCCCAAGAGAAGGCGGCGCACTCTTCCAACACGGAAGTTCGACCAAAAAACGGACGCCAAGCCGAGTAAGAGCTTAGCCAGCCCTGCCTGTCTAGCGTGTGATGGAGAGAGGTTGGTTGTTGGGTACTGAAGTTCCAGTTTTTGTCTGTTCTGCAGTCTTGGATCAGTAAAAACGCTGAAGCCGATGTTAACCTAAATCTATTCAATGTGAACAAACAAGACGAAGGCGAATATCTTTGTAGAGCCAACAATTTCATAGGCAGAGCCGAAAAATCATTTTGGCTCCACATTCACAAACCAGAAGCAGGTAATTCCTCAACTCTGTCCCAGAGGCTTCGCAGCTGCACGAACGAGCCGGGGAAAATAAGCTTCCCATTGCTGGTCGTTCCCCTTCCTTGGGGTGCTCATTCCGCTCTCTCCCTCCTCTAGGTCTTTGAGATGATGGCTCTGACTTTTTTTTCCTCCTAACTTTTAGAATAACGAAACGCTTTTATGAATCATGCGCTCAGAAAAATTCCCACACGAATGACTGTCTTGGAAACTCCTCTTCCTCCCTGTCGTGTTACTATCTGGCTCTTTGTCTGATGAAGCTCTCCATCTCCTCTTTCCACGATCCGTCAAGCTCCCTTCGGAAGAGCGATTGGCAGGCGCTCCCATTGAAACCCTTCGCCACCCAGCCCTTCCTTTTTTCCAGGGCTTTTTCCCCTGTCCCCTCCCCCCAAAAAAGAACTGGGCCAGGAAATGTACTGAAACCTTCCTGAGAGACCAGGGTTTCCTGGATGGGTGGGAAAAAGAACAATCTCTGGATGAATTCTGCAAATTAAACCATTAAAAGCTTTTCTCAGCTAAAGCCGCGTTTGCCCGCTGGCCTTGAATCCTTCCTGCTTGTCTCGGCCTCTTGTCTTTCCTTTCTCTGCCTCCCTCCCCGTCCCGAGACAGTCAGAGTGTGAAGGGAATTTTTCATTTCAGACGCTTTGCCTTGCATGCACCCTTAGTGGGACAGAGTCAGAGGCTGGTGAAGGGAGCTGGTTGCTTTGGAAGCCAACCATGGTTGTGGTGAGGGAAGCAGGACAGGCCACCGAGGCCCTTCCGATCGCCGTCTGCTTTTGAAATTGGTCTGGGTGATCTTTTCTGGGAATTTTGCTTATCCTGTTCTCCTTCTTCCTTCCCTCCTTCTTTCCTCTCTCTCTCTCTCTCTCTTTTGTTTTGTTCTTTCCTCCGTAGACAGCAGGTGTTAACAAAACGGACAAAGAGCTAGAAATTCTCTCCTTGCACAATGTTACTTTTGAAGATGCTGGGGAATATACTTGCCTGGCGGGGAATTCTATTGGTTATTCACATCACTCTGCTTGGCTGACAGTCTTACCAGGTATTTCTGCTTGGTCTCCTTTCCCCCCTTTGGCCTCTGAAGGGCCGGGAGCCCTTTTGTACCAAGGTGCAGCTCTTCAGCAGGAGGTGCATCTTGCGTTTCAGGACAGCCCCATTCCATTTCATTCAACTCATTATTTAAGTGGTGATAAATGACACCGTTCTACTTTGGTGTAAGCGTGATTGATTAGCCTTTCTTCAGCTGGGGGAACCCTGGAGGTGCCCCTTTCAGAACTGTTGTGGATGCAGCACTGATGGTTAGACAGCTACAAGTGTGTGAGAAGAAAGAGGCTGCCACGGATTCAGTGGAACCATTGCGAAGGCCATTGTGACTTTGGGGTCTCTCCGGGGGGGGGGGGCTCCAAGAAGTTCAAAAGTCTTTGTTTCACACCACTTACAAGCTGGGGCGTTGCTGAATGCTGAATGCTCACTATGTGTGGAGTGGTTTCCTATTACTGGATCCCAACTTTCACTGGCTGAATTGCGCCCACATTTAATTTGGAGAATACAAGACTTCTTCTGGGAAGCCCTGTGAGTCACTGTGGCTCTCCGCTTCCGTGCTCCATTTCCCACAAGGTGGACCTGAAGAAGGGCCTTGCTGGCTCACTCCCATCCCCCCATCCCTTCTTCTGCCTTGGGGTGTCTCTTGGCAGGGAGGAGCTGTCACGATTTGCGCCAATGAATCACACAACCCCAAATTAAACAATGCCGTTCTCAGCTCCAACTCCACCAAGTCTGTTGGCTGCCAGCTCATCTCAGAAACGTGAGACCATTTCTTGTTCAGTGCTGCAACACAAACTACAATTTTGCACTTCAGCATTACTTTTTTCACACATGTCCATTTGGCATTCCTGTGCGCGTTAATTAGGCCTAAATGTCAACATGCGTGTTGTTTCAGTATTTAAATGGCTGCTCCGAAATAAAGAATCTAACGGAGAAAGCTATTAGATTTTCAGAAGAGGCACCTTCACGTCTCATTTGTTGAAAACCTTTCTACACAGTGATGGGATTCAGCTGGTTCACACTGGTTTGAGAGAACCGGTTGTTAACTTTCTCAGCTGTTTGGTGAACAAGCTGTTTGGACAAGATCATTAGGGCAGAGAACCGGTTGTTAAATTATTTGAATCCCACCATTTCTTCTACCCCAAATTTAAAGGCATTTGGAGATGACAGCCCTTTAGTGCTGTGCCATAAGCATTTTTTTTGCAGTTGTGTATTTCAGATTGGGGGTGATGATCTGCGTTGAAACATATCATATATGGCTAGGCTGCCATTTTTCTGGGTTCCTAACGTGTCTCTCTCCTTCTCCAGCAGAAAAACGGGTTGCGAGACAGGATTCCAGCTCGTTTTATGCAGGCATCCTCAGCTACGGGATTGCCTTCGCTCTTTCCATCCTGGTGGCCGTGATAGTGATGATTTATAAAATCAAAAGGCCAGCCAAAAAAGCCATGAATGCCACCGCGGTTCAGAAAGTCTCCAAGTTCCCCCTCAAGAGACAGGTAACAGAAAGTAGATACAAGATCTCTGTTCCCCTCTATTCCAATGTCCTCCCAGCGTCCTCCTGATTTGCTAGACCAGGGGTCCCCAAACTTGGCAACTTTAAGGCTTCAACTCCCAGAATTCCTCAGACAGCTTTGTTTTTAGCTCTGTTTTAGACTGTAGGAAAGCAGCGGGTTTACCTGGTCACTTTATGGAGAATATGGATTTATTTGATCTTTGCTGTTTCTGGGGACCATGACTACCCACCCCTGGTTTAAAGGATGGCCTTTAAAAGTTGTACGACATTCTGGTTTCCAGATCTTAACTGTCTGTTGAATTCTCCATGATGTTACATTAACATGGGATGTAAAATGGACTCAGACCACAATCACGCTTCCCATAATGCTTCTCTTTACAGTACAAAAAGGCTCAAAAGGACCTGTTTTTATTGATGCAGCACATAATTCACACGGAGGCTTTCTCTTGGACGAGCATGCTAGGAAGAGACCACGTCAGTGCTGTTTTTCAAACATACTTAGTGGTGGGATTCAAATAATTTAACAACCGGTTCTCTACCCTCATGATTTCTTCCAACAATCAGTTCACCAAACTGCTCAGAAAGTTAACAACTTGTTCTCTTGAACTGGTGTGAACTGGCTGAATCCCACCATTGCACTTAATTGCTTCCTGGGTTCTGGGGAAGAAGTGGGAAGCACTGAGGTTATAAGGACAGGCCTTCTAGATCAAGCCAAGTATTATTTTCCTCACAGTAGTCAGCCAGATGAACCTGGGACTCTAATATATAGTGTCTTCAGAATTGTCAACCAACTAATATACGTGCCCACCTTGAATTTAATCTAAGTTAGGGGGCCACCATCATATCTTGTGACCAATTCCACAACTTAATTATTACAGGACCCAAACTAACTTGATCATGGAAACAGGGTTAGTCTCCCAAGCTTTCAAGACTCATACTGGAGCCCATCTTCTCTCTTTTCCTTGAGAACTCTCTGAGGATGGGCTCCAGCACGAGTCTGAAAGCTTGGAAGACTAAATCTCTGGTTCTGGTGACCAACAGAGATTGGATCCTGCAACATTATCCTGGGGCATGTATACTGTATTGCCTTCACTTGTAAAGAAGTATTGTCTCAAGAAGTTCTTTCTTTCACCTCCGCTAATATTGTTTTCAGTTAGTTTTCATTGAATGATCCTAATGTTGAGAGTGAAAGAGAAAGAGAGAAAGGTAAGAAGAGAGAGGGAGAGAGAAAGGAGAGAGAAAAAGAGACAGAAGAGAGAAAGAGAAAGGTAAAGAAGAGAGAAAGAGGGAGAGAGAGAAAAGAGAGAGAAAGAGATAAAGGGAAACAGAGCGAGAGAAAATGAATGTGTCCCTATTCATTTTTTCCATCTCATGGCCTGTCACCCTCAGCTGCTGTTTCTCCATGCTACAGAGCCCCCAATATAAGCCAACATGGTTCAAGGCTGCCTCAAGATCATAGGAAGCATTATACTAGTACTGCTCTATGCGGCAACCAAGTTACTCCAAGGATCATTACTGTTTTCCAGGAGTAGGCAAAAAAAATAAAATAGATGTGCTACCTTCATCGGATTAAATTCCAAAGGAGCAGAGTCGCTAACTCCTGGGAATTAGAACTTAGACTGTTTAAACCCAAAAGCATTTTAAAAAAGCAGCGGTCTTGCAGGAGGCCCTCAGCGGCTTCCCCTCAAGGTTTATAACCATTCATAGTTGCGCTGCAGCTCAGGAAGGCTCCCCTCCCTCCCCTCTGCCTCTTGGGCTGCGCCCCCTGTGAGAGGCTGTTGCCAGTAACCGCTCGTTTGCTCTACTCAAGCAGGTGTCTTTGGAGTCCAACTCATCCATGAACTCCAACACTCCTCTGGTGAGGATCACCCGCCTCTCCTCCAGCGAGGGCACCATGCTGGCCAACGTCTCCGAGCTGGAGCTGCCGGCAGATCCCAAGTGGGAATTGGCCAGATCTCGGTGAGGAAGCCAGGCCTGGGGCCGGCTTTAAGGGGGCCGGCTTTCTCGTTCTTCGGCTGCCTCAGTCTCACCCACACTGCCTTGCTTTTCAGCTTGACTCTCGGGAAGCCGTTGGGCGAAGGCTGCTTCGGTCAAGTGGTGATGGCTGAAGCCATGGGGGTCGACAAGGAAAAACCAAGCAAGCCTGTTACTGTAGCCGTCAAGATGCTGAAAGGTACTGAAGGCCCCGGATGCAAGGAGACATGCGGCTGTTTTCATGAGCCAGCTCCCCAAACACGTCAAACCCTCCGAAGTTAATGCAAAAGTTTCCTTTCATTAGGAGTGCCGGCAGTCCCGGCAACGAGTTTCTCTCACAGGCTAGCAAGTCTGTCCGGCACGGAGATGAACAGTTGTCTGCCACCCCTATTCATCTCCGTCCCCTGCCTTTCATCCCCAGAGCTCGGGTGGGGCTTCGCTAGCAGTGGTGGCTCTTCCTTCCCAAGGACCGGCCCATAGATTTCCCCTGCTCTCCTCTCCTCTGCCTTCTGTGCATCCACATGTCAGGCACTGGAGCCAGCTGTTCCTCCTCTTCCTCATCAGCCACCTCCAGACCTGGGCGCTGTTGACTCTCCATCTGAGGGCTGATGGACGGCCCAGGCTCCGCCTCTGACTCCCTCTCTCTGCCGGCTCCGTTCCCTCTTCCCCCTCAGAGCTCTCAGGTTGCCTCGATGCTGGCCCTGGACTCCCACTCCGTCTCCTCCGCCTCCTCTGATTCGGATGCTGGAGGCGTTGGCGACCGATAGGCCATAGCCCTTTGCCTCTCTGCATGTCTGATTTCTGATCCTGGTTTCATTCTCCTCCCAAACTTCACCTCCATGGACTGGCTTCTGCTGTAGGTCACCTCAGGATTTGAGGGGTCTTTTCCCTGTCTTTTATACAGGTAGTCCTTGACTTACAGCCATTCATTTAGTGACGGTTCAAAGTTGTAGCAGTACTGGAAAAAATGACATGACCCTTTTTCATACTTATGATTATTGCAGCGTCCCCATGATCACGTGATGCCAATTTGCCCGCTTGGCAACTGCTTCGTAGTTCTGACAATTCCGCTGTCCCAAGGTCATGTGACCTTCCCAACTGGCTTCATTCAAACAAAATCAATGGGGAAAGCCCAGATTCACTTAACGACCACATAGCTGCAGTGATTCGTTGAACAACTGTGTCAATAAGAGTCATAAAAAGGGGCACAAATCAGATAACAACCGTCTTGTTTAGCCACAGAAATGGTGGGCTCACTTGTGGTCATAAGTCAAGGACTACCTGTACCAAGACAACGGACTGTGTTGTGTCCAATTCATCTTGGATTCCAGCTCTCCATTCTTCAATGGCTGCACTTCCCATTCTAAGAGAGGAAGTGGGGTGGGGTTAGGATTGGCTTAGAAATGCCATTCCAGAAAAGTAGGACTTCCTGTCCCCTCCATCTTTAAAGCAGAAGGAGCCTCACTTCTGAAAAACTTCTCCACGGTTCCCTTGTCCTAGCCTGAACATGAACCAGCAAAATATCAGGTGTGCATGCTGAAAACATCCTTTGATATCCAGAATTGGAGGAAAGGTGGGGGAAGAGTCCCTGATCCCTAAAACCAGGAGTAGGGTAGAATCACAACCAAGCATGGGGATGCTGTTGACCTCTCAAGCCAAAATATCAGGGCGCCATTAGATACGTGTGGGCCATGAAATGCTTTCACCTCATTTCTGCTTCTCTCTCTTCTGCAGATGACGCCACAGACAAAGATCTGTCTGACTTAGTCTCAGAAATGGAAATGATGAAGATGATCGGGAAGCACAAAAACATCATCAACCTCTTGGGGGCCTGCACGCAGGATGGTACGTTCCTAAAACGAGACGGCTGTGGAGCTTTGGGTAAAGTTAGTCAGGCGTATGCTCAGCCCTGGGCCTCTTTGGGCCTATTAATATCCCTCAGCGTCCTTGCTTTCTGCTTCCTTCCATTGAGGTCCTACTCAGAGCAAAGGAGGTGAATTCTGCCTCCTCAATATTACTCTAACCTGGAGAAACAACTGCATGAGGGAACCTCACAGGTAAACCTGAACGGGTGGAAGTTCCCACGTGAGCTCAGATTTTCCCCTGTCTAAATTGGAAGCTTAGTGGGTGTTCCAGAAGGCATCTCTGCCGAATACGCAGGTGGCCTTTGAAACGAGCCCTCCCCAGGGCAACTGTGAAGAGTAGGCCTTGGGTTAGTCAGTAAACCTCCATTTGCTTAGAAGTTCCTGGCATGGCGTGGGCATCGGAGTTCCTTTCTGAGGAGTGGCTGGAAGATGGCAGATTCTTCCAGTTTGAGCTTTGATGTCTAGATTGAGCCATGTCCGTCTTCACCCAGCCTGTGTTACCTTGCTAGGTTGTTAGGGTGTAGTTCCTCCTCCCAAGCTTAATGTTAATGCATCTGTTGTGGAACTCAAGGTCCTCTCCTCTAGAAACTGAACACCCCAGTCCTAAAACGAGTAGCGAGCTGCCAGGACACTTAGAGAGAGATGAGAGGGCGTGTCAAATCACCCCGGTTGTTTTCTCCAGGTCCTCTCTATGTTCTTGTGGAATATGCATCCAAGGGGAATTTAAGGGAATACCTGAGAGCGCGTCGGCTACCCGGCATGGATTATTCCTTCGATACCTGCAAGCTTCCTGAGGAGCAGCTGACCTTTAAAGACTTAGTCTCGTGCGCCTACCAGGTGGCCCGTGGGATGGAGTACCTGGCGTCTCAAAAGGTGAGTAGCCAAGCACTTCAGGTTTCCAGAGACTAGGAAAGATGGCTTGTGTGGGGAACGTGAAACAAAGACACCCAAGTTGTATTAGGGAAAGCAAGAATAACACTGGGCCAGACGGAAGAGGAGATAAAGAGACTCTAGAACAGGGGCCTGCTACCTTAGCAACTTGAAGACTTGTGGACTTCAACTCCCAGCAAAGCTGGCTGAGGAATTCTGGCAGTTGAAGTCCACAAGTCTTCAAGTTGCTAAAGTTGGAGACCCCTGCTCTAGAAGACGTAGGAGAAGCTGAAATGATACTTATTTGGAAGGGAATTAGCGTACAAAGTTCTGTCTTGGAGATGGAAGAGCTAAAAGTCAATTTGAAGGTTTTATTTTATTCCTTTGCTTAACTGACAGAGAGGATGCACAAAAGATGGGATTCTAGATCCAAAGTGTGCTGCTCCTTGAAGAGAGTGTGAAAAATTAACAGAAATTAATTAATTTCACAGTCAGATGCCTCAAACAAAATTGTGCAGCTGAGGGAGGTTGATGTGCATACCTACACAGGTAGTTGCGGATGTCCCAGCACCCTTGTGTAACAGGATTGCAATCCGGATGCTTGGCAATGAGTTTGCACGTACAACCGGTGCCAGAACCTCTCAACCATGTGGTCACCCTTCCCTGCCAGCCTCCCCAGAGTCTCCAGACACCCTCATGCAGCCCCTCCACACTAGTGCCACTCGCACACCTGTTTGCCCCCCGTCCCTAGCCCACACCACACCTGTCCTGGGCCAGCTTCCATCCTTGTGCACCTTCCCTCCCTTGTGGTACAGCCCTTTGTGCACCCCACCAACCCACACCTTATACACCCCTTCACACTGTCCCTCACCCACACCTCTCGCACCCTCCCTGACCTGCACCTTGCACACCCCTTCACACCCACGCTGTGCCTCAAAGCCCATGCCTGACTTGCCCCATAGCTCTCACCCTCTCTGATCCACGCCATGCCTCATGCACTCTTTCCGCCCTTCCCTGCACCCCCTTCCTCCTTCCTCCCTCCCCCATCTGGCAGTATCAGGTGGGACGCAAATTTTTAAACTACCAGTTCCGTGGATGTGGGCAGGTGGGCGTGGCCAGGTGGTCATGTGACAGGATGGGCGTGTTTATTTTCTTGCCTCCTGGGCCTTAGGGAAGCCTTCTGGGCAAAGCAGTACAACAGTGGTGGGGGAATCAGCTGTGCTGCGCGATTTACATTAGCTAGAAACCCAACGATTTCCTGCTTTCTAGCTAACCTAAATCGTGCAGCACAGCTGATCTTTGGAAAACAGCTGATTGGTGGGAGAAAAAAAAGGGAAATATCTTGATCTTCGGAGCTACCAGTTCGCCCGAACCAGCCCGAAGTGGTAGAATTCCACCCCTGGGTGGCACCCACTTACCTGCCTACCAGCCTGGGACTTGTAACTTCCTGCTGGCTTTCCCACAGATTTGGGTTGTGGAAAGCCAGCAGGAAGTCGCCTCACCTTGTGACGGTGGGATTTGGGTAACAATGGCAACCAGGACTGGAGAATCACTGTTGCTAAATGATGCAGTGGCACTTAAAAACTGTTTCGCTTAGTGATGGGAATTCTAGTCCCAAGGCTGTTGTAAGTCAAGGCAGTAAAGAACAAATTCTGGAGACAGGTAAGTTTAATGAGTTCACTGGTATTAGAGGCTTTTCCCTAATGGGATCTCTGGATTAACCCGTTCAGGAGGTGCTCGATCTGTTTCATAAGCAAAGTGGGATGACCCCCTTTCATAATACGGGGGCGGGATTCAGATTGCAGAAAGACAGATCTCTGAGTGAATCTGATTCTGTGAGCAACTCAATCTGCCTGCCTGCCTGCCTTGCCTGATTTTGAGTAAAAGTTGGTCTTTTGCAAATAAAAAAAATCAATATTTACATAAATATTTACAATATTTACATATACGCCGTGCCCAGCCAGTCACATGACCACTAAGCCACACCTACAAATTAGGCCACGCCCACAGAAGCGGTTGTTAAGAAATTTGAATCCTACTCCTGTCTGTAACGTTGAGAGACTTCCCTGCAAATCTTCTTGTGTAATAAAATGTTATTCCTGTCTGGGAAATCCAGGAATTCAGAGATCAAATCAAATAGGAATGAGGAAAATTCAGGGTTTTTTTAATGTATCTCCAACAAAGGATATTTAATGTCTGTTGTTTTTTAATATCCTCTATGATATACCTTTGTGAGTTCAGGTAATCCTCAACTGAGCCCAAAATTTATGTTGCTAAGGGAAACAGTTGCTGAGTTTTGCCTCATTTTTTTTTTTTACTTTTCTTGCCACGGTTGTTAAGTGAACCTGAAACTGTTGTAAGCAGAGGACTTCATGTAGTTACAAGTAAGATAGAAAGAGTTTCCACTGAACTGAAAGTGTGGCTGTAACCAACGTATACCCCAAAATACAAGGAATGGAAAAGATTTGTTTTTCAGATTTGTAATGAAGAATATAGCTATTTATTGATCCAAGCATCTGTTAGAACTTTTTAACAACATTTTAAGCCGTGGTTTTATTTAAAAATAAACTATTTCTTTGTAGTGCATTCACCGAGATCTGGCCGCCAGAAACGTTCTGGTCACAGAAGACAATGTGATGAAAATAGCTGACTTTGGTCTTGCCAGAGATGTTCACAACATCGATTATTACAAAAAAACAACTAATGTAAGTGGAAAGTTTCATTAAAAAGAAAAAAAGGGGGGGAGGGGGACAATTTTGGTCATTGGCCATCCAGATGTGCTGGAATGGTGACTCCCAGAATTCCTAGCCAGCATAGAGAAGACCATATCAAGGGAGGGTAAATCGGAGAGCTCTAAAATAGTTTTATTTATTCAAGTTATTCAATAAAGAAGTTATTCATTGATCAAAAAATCTCTGAAATAATACTAACTAGGGCTGCTTATTCTGAGTCTTTGTAATCGTTATGGAATATTCAGCTTGTCTCCTTTTATTGTAGATTTGTTAAAAGTTTGGGTGAGATTAGGTAGATTCCCAGATTGTTGGTGAAATCTGCTTGGGTTTTCACCGTAGGCAGGAGATCTCAGGATGCATCAGCGTTTCCAGCTGGATCTGGATCCAGCAACCCAGTGAATATTTCTGATCTATCTATCTATCTATCTATCTATCTATCTATCTATCTATCTATCTATCTATCTATCTATCTATCTATCTATCTATTGATCGATCCCTGCTTGCCTGCATATCTATTTAACTATCTATCCCTGCCTGCTTGCTGCCTGACTATCTATCTATCTATCTATCTATCTATCTATCTATCTATCTATCTATCTATCATCTATTTATTTATCATCTATCTATCTATCATCTATCGATCTATCTATCTATCATCTGTCGATCTATCTATCGATTTATCTATCTATCTATTTATCATCTATCTTTTTATCTTTTTATCTATCTATCTATCTATCTATCTATCTATCTATCTATCTATCTATCTATCTATCTATCTATCTATCTATCTCTATTTATCTATCCATCTGTCTATCTAACTATTATCTATCTATAATCCATCCATCCATCTATCTGCAAGAAAACAACCAGGCTCCGAGAGCCTCATTGGGCTCCCCTCAT
The DNA here is from genome assembly GCA_023653725.1 of Bungarus multicinctus. NCBI lineage: Eukaryota > Metazoa > Chordata > Lepidosauria > Squamata > Elapidae > Bungarus > Bungarus multicinctus. The sequence goes on along the minus strand of CM042851.1, from coordinate 55,408,446 downwards.
ATCAACCCTGAGCTACCAATACTCTCCTTTACGGGAAGGAGGTGGCACCAGATACATTAACTGTGCATGGTGGGTCAGGTAGATAACCAGCTTGGCAATCATCTTCACAATGAGTAGACGGATTGGAGTTAGGTTTGATTAAACCTTACTTGGACTGGCTTGGAGCAGAGGGGGTCAGAGGGCGGGAGAGCCGTGAGGCACGGGCATTGCTGATGGGTGACGTTCTGTTTTGGTGCCCCCGATGACAGGGCCGGCTGCCGGTGAAGTGGATGGCTCCCGAGGCGTTGTTCGACCGGGTCTACACTCATCAGAGTGATGTGTAAGCAATACGCACCGCTTTCAAATCAAGGAGGGACAAAGCCCCCATTCGGGGCAGGAGTTGTGATACCTCGCAGGGAAGATCTCCCGAAACTCAACGGGCTCGTTCCCTGCCTTGGTCCCAGTGGAGGCTTCCACAAAGACCACGCAGAGGAGCTGCATCTATTTAGCTGCTTATCTGATTCGGGGCTTCTGTTCTGCCGGGCTTGGGGGTTTCTTTGAGAAACAAAAACAAGACAGAATTCAGGAAGTTCAGTCATGAAGGGGACCTGCCCCTTTGCAGGGCTTCGTAGGAGGAAAATACATCTTAATTCCCTTTTTTTCCCACCCCCAAAAAATCTCACTGGACTTTTCAACGTTGGTGTTTTCAGGTGGTCATTTGGGGTGCTGCTGTGGGAGATCTTCACTTTGGGAGGGTCTCCCTATCCAGGAATCCCAGTGGAGGAACTCTTCAAACTGTTAAAGGAAGGCCACCGAATGGACAAGCCAGCAAATTGTACCCCAGATTTGTAAGTTTTCTAGCTGAGAACATCAAACTTTGGAGAAGCATTTTGTCTTCCCATCTGCCAGGATGGACTCTTGTTAATTCCGTTGCTTCACCGCCATATTTTCTCTTCATAACTTACTTACTTACTTACTTCCTCCCTTCTCCTTCCCTCCCTCCCTCCCTTTCTTCTTCCCTCCTCCCTCCTCCCTCCTGCCTCTCCTTCCTTCCTTCCTTCTTTCCTTCCTTCGTCCTCCCTCCCTCCCTCCCTCCCTTTCTTCCTACCTTCTTCCCTCCTCCCTCCTGCCTCTCCTTCCTTCTTTCTTTCCTTCATCTTCCCTCCCTCCCTTTCTTCCTACCTTCTTCTCTCCTTCCTTCCTTCCTTCCTTCTTTCCTTCCTTCCTTCGTCCTCCCTCCCTCCCTTTCTTCCTACCTTCTTCCCTCCTCCCTCCTGCCTCTCCTTCCTTCTTTCTTTCCTTCATCCTCCCTCCCTCCCTTTCTTCCTACCTTCTTCTCTCCTTCCTTCCTTCCTTCCTTCCTTCCTTCCTTCCTTCCTTCCTTCCTTCCTTCCTTCCTTCCTTCCTTCCTTCCTCCCTCCCTCCCTCCCTCCCTTCCTTCCTTCCTCTGTGGAGAAGCATGGAAGCCTCTCGGCCAGCCCTTCCCCTTCTGTGGGCTTTCCTCAGGAGTTCAAGGCCCTGCTTCACTCCGGGGGACCTGGAGGTATTTCTGGAAGATCCTCTGGATCAGCTCCAAGCTCGCCCTGTTGCTCCGTGTGTGGGCCTACCCTTCCTTCTCAGCCCCAGGAGCAGCGTGGAATGATGGGCGAATGGTGGGCTACGAGTAAGAAGACGCAGATTCACCTTCACCCAGAAGGGACACATTCTCTCCCCTTCTCTCCCTCTTTTCTCCTCTCCCTCTTCCTTCCCCTCTTTCTCTCCCTCTCTTTTTCCCTCTCCTCGCCTCCCTCTCTCCTTTTTCCTCTCTTCCTCTCTCCTTCTTCCCCTCTTTTCTTCTATCCTTCTCTTCTCCCTTCCCCTCTCTCCCTCTCTTTTTCCCTCTCTCCTCTCTCTCCCTCTCTTCCTCTCGCCTCCCTCTGTCTTCTTTTGTCTCTCTCCCTCTCTTTTTCCCTCTCCTCCTCTCCCTCTTTCCTTTTCCCTCTCTTCCTCTCCCTCTCCCCTTCTCTCCCTCTCTCCTTTTCTACCCCTCCTCCTCTCTTTCCCTCTTTCTCTCCCCCTCTCTCCGTCTCTTTCCCTCTCCCTCTCCCTCCCTCCTTCTCTCCCTCCTCCCTCTCTCCCACTTCCTCCCCCTTCTCTCCCTCTCTCTCAGTCCAGCCCACCTCACAAGGTTGTTGTTGTGAGGAAAAACAAGGAGAGGGACCAACATGGATGCTCCCTCGAACTTTTCTGCCATCCATACGGGTTATAAATCTAAAAACTGTCACGCGTGGCTCTTCCCTCTGACTTATTGGACGGTCGGAGCCTTGTTTCGTTTGTTTCTGGAGCGCAGCTGGGTAGAAAACACAGGCAGCCCAGACAGCCTGCCCGCCCTCTCTCTCTGAGGGGAAGCTCGTGGGCTCTCCAGAGTCCTTTCCCCAAGCGGGGCTGACCGGTGGCCCTTCTCTCCCCCAGATACATGATCATGCGGGAGTGCTGGCATGCGGTGCCTTCTCAGAGGCCAACCTTTAAGCAGCTGGTGGAGGACCTGGACCGAGTGCTGACGGTCACCTCCACGGATGTACGTATCTCCTCCGTTCTTAACCGGGAGAGCTCTTATTGGGGGTTGCAGTACTCAAGAGAGTACTCAAGAGAGTAGGCCCCTGAGCATTTTTGAGCCTTGCAACCATTTTAAGAGCACGGAGGGCTACAGCGAGCAGTTCAGGGCTGCAGTCAGCGCCACATGAGAAGGCATTTTCATTGTTGCAGCCTTTTAACTTTCATGCAACTATTGACATGATTTAGTTTCTTTGTTTGAAACACTTTAATGCGCCCCTCCGTTCCTCAGGCAGAATTTTAAAAACAGTGCATTTTCAATTAAAACAAAAAAAAGGATGGCCAGTAGAAAAGAGCTATGGGTCAAAAAAGTAGCAAAAAGTACCCAAGTCCCAGAAAGAATTGAGTATCGCTTGCAAACTATTTCAGGTGTCGCAAAGCAAATCTCCTAGAGAATGGGCCCAAATGCCACAACCAAACAAGCTGTGTCTCCACTCCGAGGTGGAGCTGAGCTTTTTCCAAATGGCTGCCCAGGAGGAGAAATTCAGTAGTTGGACAAGGTTATATAGGAGAAACCATGTCTGTTGTTGCACCATGGCTGTTCATGGAATCACTGCCTGAGCTTGGTATGGACCACGGGCCCTGCTCCATAATGCCTTTGGACGGCTATTTGGAATCCTAATTTCATTTGAGAATGGAAGAGAAGAGAGAAGAGAAAATGGAATAGAATAGAATAGAATACTTTATTGGCCAAGGGTGATTGGACACACAAAGAATTTGTCTTGGTGCAAATGCTCTCAGTATACATAAAAGAAAAGATACATTCGTCAAGAGTCTAGTTGGACAGTGTTGAGGGAATTACTTGTTTAGCAGAGTGATGGCATTCGGGGAAAAACCTGTCCTTGTGTCTAGTTGTTCTGGTGTGCAGGGCTCTATAGCCTCGTTTTGAGGGAAGGAGTTGAAATTTGAGTCCTACCAAGCTGCCATTAAACCACAGCTAGATCCTCGAAAGCAGGCCACAGGCCCTTAGCGTGTGGAGACCGGAAGGCTTCCCCCATTGGAGGTGAGATGAGGAACTTGTAGCATTTGCTCCTTGATGATATTCATGCCAGTTGTTCTCCTCGCAGGAATACATCGACCTGTCCGTGGCCTTCGAGCAATACTCCCCCAAAGGCCACGACAGCCACAGTGCTTGCTCTTCGGGAGATGACTCTGTATTTGCACACGAGCTGCTCTCGGAGGAGCCCTGCCTCCCCAAACAGCCAGCCAGCGGCATCGTGAGGACATGAGGACAGAGACTGAGCCTCAAACACGAGATTCGTGAATGTATGTCTGAGGGGGAACTCCGGAACCAGATCCGCAGGAGGAAGAGGCGTTATTCTGCTCCACGGCACGGAGGCGGGCGTGGCCATGAAGCCGTGGCACATCGAACGTGTTTTCTTCCTACTGTTCTTGTCAAACACCTGGAAACGGAGGTGGCAAATTCGGCAGGTTCTGACCAGTTCTGGAGAACCGGTAGCGGAAATTTTGAGTAGTTTGGCGAACTGGCAAATGCCGCCTCTGACTGGAGATTTTACAGTCTCCTCCTCCTGCCACGCCCACCAAGCCACGCCCACCAAGCCACACCCCCAGAACTGGTAGTAAAAACAATTGAATCCCACCACTGCCTGGGAGCCATGAGAGGCAAAGGAGAGGATGGGGAACCTCCAGCCTCCGAGTCCGTTTTCTGTGCCTGCAGATTCTAGGAATGGGTGGGAAAAACGAAACAAATCAAAAATCAAAAACCACGTGCAAAGAACCTAGGAAACTTTGCCCTCGTGCCATCCGTGCACGACTCTCCTTTGGCAGGGCCCGGTTGGCCTCGTTGCCTGCAGGGAATCTTAAGTAAGTACTGGTTTTTATCGTGAATAAATATATAAAATGTCGCCATCTACTTGAGGACGCATTTCAAAGCCATTCTGAGGAGTTAATCACTCTCAAAAGCGTTAAACCTCTTGTTAAGGTTGCCTTCACTTTTCTCACGGTGGGAAGCACGCCGCCCACTTGCACTAACGGCTGGATAAGTGAGTGTGTGCAGGCAAGACGAGACATGAAGGCCTGGAGGTGTTGCAAGCTCTAGAAAAGTGTGTGTGTGTGTGTTGGGGTGTGTGTGTGTGTCATTTGTTAATGAGCACATAGCAGTGACTGGCTAACTTTTCCAGGGGGTTTCTATGAACTGTAATGTGCATCAAATTGAAATTCTGCTATTTGCTACATTTATTTAGCTATTTTCTGGGTGAGTATTTTTGTAGATAAAGTTTAAATATATTTGTAATGGAGGTCTATAAATTTTTCCCAGAAATCTATTATCAAACACTTGGAGAGAGAGAGAAAAAAAAGATATTACGGGTATCCCATAATCTTGCGCCTTTCAACGAATCGCAAAGTTTTATTTCCTACAATTGTGCATATATCTATAAATAGCTCTTGTGTGTATATAATATCTCTGATATTAACATGGCTGACAAGACTGAAGAAGAATTTATTGCAGTTAAGAATTCTTCCAGAGTAGGACATAGTGATTTAGGCAAAGGTTTTCTTTTATCTTGTCAGCTTGATTTGTTTTAAAAATTTATATTTTAACATGTATATTTGTAAAATTATTTATAGATATTAACATATGTTCATTAATGTATACATTTAATTTTTTCATCAGATTTAAGGATTTTAACTTATTAAAAATAGAGGAAGATTATTCAAGATTGTTTTTCTGAATTCCTGAGAAATCTTAGAAAAATGTATAGCTGTATAGTCCTTCAACACATTAGTTTAATACTAATTTTTCTTTATAAACAAAAAAAAATTGCTTTTCCTGGGTTGCAACAATTATCTGGACATGCATTCTGTACTATGTTAATATTAAATCCAAAAATTTGACAGCCGAAATAATCCTTTTTCCATCTCTGTAAGAGCTAAGAAATCTTTCATCACTTTTGCCTCTGTGCATTAAAAGGTGGAGTGATTTTTGCCCCCCGTTTTTCTTTCTTTGAATGAAGGTGTTCTTCATGGTTGAAAAAATATCAAATATGTGGCAGAGCTGAATGTTGACTGCAAATGATTAATCCCCTACATGTGTGTGTTCCCATTTGCATTTTTACAGTAGAGAAAAGGATCCAAACAAAATAATAACTCAAAATATCTGTAGAGAAAGTTCTGATGGTTGCAGATAAACTTCAGACCTAACATGTTGCTTGGGAAAATGCTAGGTTTTGTGGGTAACTTGGTCAAAACAGTCTAGTTTCCTTGCTGGCATTTTAAAGAGTTGTTCCAAGATTTTTTTTTTTTTTTTGATTCCTCTGGAGCAGTTCCAGTGCCTCACATAACAATTTGAAACGGCAGGCCGATTTTCATTCCTGCTGGTTCCAAAACATGAAAATGCAGGGAACCCTCCTGTCTTTTTCCTCTGGCTGACCCTTAGGAAAATGCAAAGATGTAATCCAATCGATTCCCAACTTCCTGGTCTATCACTGGTCCAAAAGTCCTCCACCCCGTTTCACATTAAGAGGGGAGCACTTACAAGCTCTCCTCTGTATATATTTTTTTCATTCCATCTGCTGATGTCCATTGTGTAGCTTGCTAATCTCCAAGGTTGCTGTGCAAAAGTGGTATTCAGCTGGTTTGGACCGGTTCTGGAGAACTGGTAGCGGAACTTTTGAATAGTTTGGAGAACTGCAAATGCCATCTCTGACTGGCCCCCACCAACCCCATCTCTCCTCTGCCTCCCATTGAGTCCCAGCTGATTGGCTGGGTCTCCTTTGGTTGCCCTGCACAGGAGAACGGAGCTGGAAAGCAGGTCAGTGGGGTGGGGAGGGAAGGGGGATTTTGCAGTATCCTCCTTCCCCTGCCATGCCCATCAAGCCACAACCACCAAGCCACATCCACCGAACCGCTAGTAAAAAAAATTTGAATCTCACCATTGTTGCTGTGGATGGGAAGCTCATTGTTAAAGACTGAAAAATCAACAAAAGCTCGGAAGTCCATGCTAAGCTTCCCAGCTTCCTCTCCATCATCCCTTTCTTGGACTGAAAATCCCCCCTGAGTTGTGAAAAAGAAATGGAAGCAAGTCAGCAACTTTGCAAAGAGTTTTTTCCCCAGTCGCTCAGCGGAAACAAGAGAACGGATTCCAGGATCAAGAGATTGAGTCTTTAATTTGGGGGTGGGAGGTGGATGGGTTAGGGTTATAAGGAGGCAGAGGTTCCCCTGCGCAAGGAAATTGATGTCCTCCAGGCTCTCCAGAACCACCAGAACTGAACGTGGATGATGGTGATTCTGCTGCGAATCCAGGGGTATATATATATATATATATATATATATATATATATATATATATATATATATGTGTGTGTGTGTGTGTGTGTGTTTGTGTGTGTGTGTGTATAAAACGGAGTAAGACCAGAGTTCTAGTTCTGGAACTAGAATTAAGGAGGAAGTTGAAGAGGACGCAAGAACCTACCGTGTAGCCATTCTACATATCAGCTACTTCACTAAGGAAGATGAGCCCCATTTGTAACGGGGTGGACAGATGCCCTTGGGGAAGTTGGTGTATCCCAAAGGTGATCTTTCAAAAGGCAACTTGGACTTTGTTTTCCCTTGAAGGTGTTTCGCTTCTCCTCTAAGAAGCTTCTTGAGTTCCTGAAGAAGCTTCTTGCATGAGAAGCGAACATTTTCAAGGAAAAACAAACTCCAGTTGCTTTTTGAAAAAAAAAAAGCAACTTTTGAGACAGCCATGACCTGGATGATTGAGAATCTCCACAGGAAGGTTTGAGTAGTTTTAAACTTTTTAATTTGCATAGTGTTTTAATATTTTAAATTATTTTCTATTTATCTTTTTATAATCTGTTAGCCACTCAGAGTCACCTTATGGGGAAGGAAGATGGGCAGCCCAGAAATGTATTAAATAAATAAGTAATAAATAAGACATGTTGCCTAGCAATTGCTCCCAAACCATTAGAGAAAAGGCACTTTGGAAGAGCTCACCTTAACTGATCAGGTGGTTAAAACTGCAGGTGGGAAATTTGTGCCTTCAGACTTGCAAGATGCTGTTAATATAATTTTACAGAAAAATAGAATTAGCTCCTTTAGCTGAATTTTTGGTCTGGTTTACCGGAAAGGACTGGCATGAATTGGGTTCGTTCACACATGTGCGATTACACCATTCCAGGTCAATATTCTGCATATTCTTGCAATACCACAAGATGGTTTCAAAATAGTTACTTTATAGAAATGAAGCTTCAAAACGGTTTTTTAAAAATAGATTTTTTTAATAGGCAGGTACTTTTGGGGGTGGAATAAAAAAAATGTGCTATTTTCTTACAATGCCTGTTTATTTTGTACATTCTAAGCATCTGAAAATTACTCTCCCAGCTTGAATTCATTAATTACCTGAAATATATTATATATTCATATATAATATATTTATGAAAGATTTTACAAAGATATATTTCTTATATAATTGTAAAGCCAGGGTTTGAAAATTTGAATGTTTCTTTAAACCTTTATTCTTGTCCACGTTGCAGTCAAGAAGTTTGTAAATTAATGACATTTTGATGAACATTTTCCCAGTTCAGCATTGCTTAGCTTCTGTATTGTTTTTGAACATTTTAGAAGATGTGAAACAAAAAACAAACAAAAGAAAACTTATTCTGTTTTTGCTTATCTGGCCCCAAAATAAATTTAAAAAGTTAAGCATAATTTATTGTCACTCCTGCCTTTAATTTATGAGTGAATCTTTTAAGAGTTTATATGTGCAGGTAGTTCTTGACTTGCAACTGGTTGTTTAAAGTGAAAAAAGGGATTTATAACCATTTTTCACATGGCCATTGCAGCATCCCCATGAAGTCACGTGACCAAAATTCAGCCGCTTGGCAACTGCATGTACTTACGACTGTTGCACATCCCGGGATCAGATTTTCCGATTTTTCTGACCAGCAAATTCAGTGGGGAAAGAAGATTCACTCAACAACCGTGTTACTAAATTAACAACTGCAGTGATTCACATAACGACTGAGGCAAGAACGGGTCACAACTCTTTGGAGACAAGAGGAGGGCATTTTTTTTTTAAACAAGGCAGAGCTCTTTTGTTGAGGTGCAGAAGTGTGTTCTGTGGAGGCCTCCCAAGGCAGCCATCTTCCTCTCTGCAACACCAGAATTTCTCTCCCGCTGCTAGTCCACAGGAAATGAAGGAAGCCCTGGGGTTTCTCTCTTGGCTTCCTGCTGCTTCTCTTGAGGATGAAGGGTGCCAACTCCTTCCTCATCAGAGGTTGTATCTGCTGCTATCTGGAACGAGTCAATGCTTCTGTAATTTTGTGCCGAAATCTCTTCATCTGATACACTTTAATACCCTTGTCAAGCTTTTTCTTCCCCACAAGTGTTATCTTGTAATAATTGTGCTTTGCCTCCAGCCATGCTCACTTTTGCATAGTAGACAGATTGTTTCATAAACGAGAGGGTTTAATCGGGACTTCTGGAGCTGCCGAACACTGATAGCTCTGAGATAGGGAACTTTTTAACAAGTTTCTTTCAAGTCAAGGTTGGCTCCCTACTGGCTTGGAATACAAAGTTGGCTTTTCGTCCTGGCCGTTGCGCCATCCTGGAAGCAGGTTGAGATCCCTGGTCTTCTCCAACTCCGTAGAATTTTCTGGAGATCTCCCTTCTGAAAAAGTAACCCAAAGGTGAGCTTCCCAGATCACGGAGGCCTCTACTGTTTGCTAAGACAAGCAGCCTTGGTTGAGTTGGGAAGGTCTCCTTCTCTGGGACCAACTCTTATTGGCCAGGGTAGACCAGGACATCCTCCTTCCGTTGACCTCCATGGCCTGGGGCAGGAGAACTTTTCCTCCTCCAGGAGATTCTGTTGGGAGGAAAGATTAGCAGGGTCTCCAACAGTTGGGTTCCGCCAAGGACTTCCACATCTCCACCTTTTAGACAGCAGCACACAACAAGTTCTTGTTTCTTTGGGATATTCACAGGTGTGTACAGATGTGTGCAGAACCCATAGAAACCTAGAACTGAGAAGAAATTTCCTGACAGTTGGAACAATTAACCAGCGGAACAGCTTGCCTCCAGAGATTGTGAATGTCCCAACACTGGAAGTTTTTAAGAAGATGTTGGACAGTCACCTGTCTGAAATGATAGAAAGTCCAGGAGGTTGGATTAGAAGACCCCCAAGGTCCCTTCCAACTCCATGATTTTACTCCTATTCCCATTCCAGTCCTATCTTATCCTACCCTATCCTATTGTATCCTATCCTATCCTACCTTTTGTCAGGCTGGCTGGTTTCAGCTCCTGTCCTCCAGAAATACAACTACACAAGTACCTAATCTAGCAACACAATCCCTCAAGTCCACAAGTCTTAATGTTGTCAAAGTTGGAGACCTTTGGATTGAGTTTTTCCCCATGCAACAAGGTGAGAGAAATCTAACTCCACTTAACTGAGTTCAGAAGCGGGATGAAATATGGATATATTTGCGTTCACATTTCTCCCCAGGGGCCTCTGCAGTCCATGACAGCGTATCTGGCTGCTAATTAACAGAGGATCCAAAAAAAGTGAAGATGGTGCTATAAAAATTTCTGCACATTTGCATCCCCCACACACACGTTACAAAGGGACAGGCTGTCAATCATGCAGGGTCGTCATCTTGACATCTCTGAATGTCAAGTCACACCCATGGTTCCCTTCACTGAGTTCACACAACAGGCTCACACATCACATTTGGTTGAGCATACTTTGTGGCCTTTGTCAAATGGTGCCCAACCTGGAGCTATTGTGACCCAAAGAGACAGGAATCTTCCTGACAGAAGCAGCGATTAAGACAACACTTGGCTGGTTTCAGCATCCCTTTGTGACACAACCCTAGAGAAGACGGCAGCCATTTTGAAACACACCGCGGGAAAGCTGAGGAAACAAAGACAAATTGGAAATAACACATTTCAGACTGGCAGAACGTTCTCCTCAAACTTGTTAAGAAAGTGAGGAGTTAATCCTTACTACACACATAACAATTTGGTTCCTTGCCCAGATAAATCATTTATTTTTTAATTAAACGATGATCAAATTGGTTTAACTTGTTTTTGAAGCAAAATCTTTAAAACAGCTTCGCTTGCTTTAATATTAAGTTGCTGCTGGCAAAACAGGAAAACCAAGTTGATTAATGCACTCCTTGCTAGCAAATGCTTTCAGCACATTAAATATTTGATACGAAACGTACAAGCGCACACATACCTTTATTGGAACATATTCGAACAACGCAGCTCTTAAGTCAATGTGGCACTTGTCCATCATTCCTCAGGTGTTAATCTTCAAGGATGCTGTTTTAAAACCATGGCTATTCATCTTCCTTGAAATCTGGAGAAATTAGAGCTATGGAAGAGCAGGTTACTCACAGAAACCTGGCGCTATTCTCTACATCCACCTCTTTGTCCCTACTCCTTTGTGAAAACAGTTGTAGAGATGTCAAATTGGGTGAATGTCTAAGATCAGCCAAAGAAGCCAAACTGAGATGTGTTGTAAAGACGATCGCGGTGAAAACAAGATTACTTGAGCACAATTTTTCAAGCATATCCCTAATTCTCCCAATTTTTCAAAAGGCAACTTTGGTTTTTCCCCTGAAGACATTTCACTTTTCATCCAAGAAGTTTCTTCAGTTCTAGTTGAAGAGTTCTAGTTCTAGCTCGGTTCTAGAACTGAAGAAGCTCCTTGGATGAGAAGCAAAATGTCTTCAAGGAAAAACAAAGGAAAAAAGTACCTTTGGAACCATGGATGACAGAGAATCTCCATAGACATATCCCTAATTGTGCAAAATTTATTCCCTTCTAACATTGGTGCATTGCTGGTGGACCTCGATTTACAAGTGTAACCGAACATAAGTCCTGATGGCCATAAATCAGGTCACCCATGCAACTAATCCAATTTTCTGACTTTTTTTTACGGCATTCATTAAGTGACTGCTATGGTCATTAAACCAACCAATGGTTCACTGTGGGCTGGTTTTGCCAAAAACTGGAAATAAATGCCACGTTTGGCAAAATGTCACATGATCACAAAATGCTACAAATTGGAGGTAGGCATCAGAATTTTGGAGCTGGGTCGTAAGTACCTATAGGGAAGTCCTCCTTAATGTCAAACAGCCACTAAATAAGTCAAGGACTGCCTGTATTCTAGTGCTGAATACTTTGAAAGGTATAGAAATGCTGAGGTTCATTAATCAGTATTTTATTTATAATAATTTTATAATGTTCCTGATGGTTTGAACAATTAATCAGTGGAACAACTTGCCTCCAGAGATTGTGAATTCTCCAACATTGGAAGTTTTAAAGAAGAGATTGGATAACCATTTGTCTGAAGGGGTGTAGGGTTTCATGCCTAAGCAAGGGGTTGGACTAGAAGACCTCCAAGGTCCCTTCCATCTCCTCTCCTCTGCTAATGCCTAAACACCACAGTTCATCTCCAATGGAAACCTTGCTCTTTTTAGTATTATTTTCTCTTTTAAGACATGTATGAACAGAATGCTACTGAATTTTTTCCTTCCCCTTCCCTTCTTAATTAACCACCCATATATATGCAGGGCGTGTGTGCATGTCAGCATCTCTCTGAAGCATCTCTCTGGCAAAAGGTAACGTCAACATTACACTAGAAAAGGCAAGCTGTTTCTTGCAAGGTAGAAACTGGGTACACACCCAGTTATTTTGAGGGATCAAAAAATAATAATAATTTGGGGATGTTGGAACTAGCCCACATTAAAAGCCCTTTGAACGTTTGCTCAGTTAAAAAGTCAAATTACCCAAGGTTTTTTTGGAACAGTATGAAATGAATACGCACGGCATACACCTTTCCTAAATATAAACCCAGAAGTGAAAAACGTTAAAAAGAAGAAGAACACACCTACAGTATTTTCACTTTCAACAGAGCAAAGCCCAGCAACAAAGCCGTGGCAACCTGTAGGACCAGATCCAAGCCTCCTCTAAGCCAACGTTCTGTTATTACAAGCAGCTGCAATAGCAAAGCCTGGAAAATAGATCAGCAAAATATAAATACAATTTACCCCCATGCCCTCCTCGCCTAGCAACAGGTACTTAGCACCGAAGCATTCTGATCTGTTATCAACACAATTCAGAGGCAATGGCAGGTTCAACCTCCATGAATCTCTCTGGCCTCTTTTTAAAATCACCTGTCTTAACAGATAACAGATAATCAGAGTTGGGAGGGGCCTTATAGGTCATCTAGTTCAACCCTCCGTCCAAACGGAAGACCGTACACCAGGGGTGGGATTCAAATTTTTAACAACCGGTTCTGTGGGTGTGGCTTGGTAGGCGTGGCTTGGTGGTCATATGACTGGGTGGACGTGGCTTGGTGGTCATGTGACTGGCTGGGTGTGGCCAACTCAACATCACTCACATCGAGGCACGCATCTCCTCGCCTGGCCTCTCATGACTGTGGGGATGCTGCAACAGTCGTAAGTGTGAAAAATGGTCATAAGTCACTTTTTTCAGTGCCATTGTAACTTTGAATGGTCCCTCCACACAAGCAAAGTACCAGCAAAGAAGAGGAAAAAAACTCCAGAGGAGTTCCTGAGACAAGAAGTCAAGTCCTGCCAAGAATGTAATAAGGGTTAACGGAGAGGCAGTTTCTGTAAGCAACACCAGAATATTTCCTTCCTGCCTTCCTTACAGGATTAGGCCAGGAATTTCTTCTAACAACCAAACAGTTTAGAATGTTAACAACCGGTTCTAGCAAATAGGTGCGAACCTGTAGAATCCCACCCCTGCCTCAGAGGCAATGGCAGGTTCAACCTCCATGAATCTCTCTGGCCTCTTTCTAAAATCACCTGAATAGATAACAAATAATCAGAGTTGGAAGGGACCTTATAGGTCATCTAGTCCAACCTCCCTGTCCAAGTGGGAGACCTTACACCATTTCTGACAAATGGCAGTCCAGTCTCTTCTTGACTTGTTTCAAACCAACATGCATCTCCAAGTTGAACCAGGTTGTGGGGAAAGCCGTCGTTTTTTTTGCACAACACCCCCTTGATACAAACAGCTTCTCAATGGAAAACAATTTTCTCACGTGAGCAGTCAGATTTAGGAGTTGGAAGGATTAATCAGGCAAGCATTCATCTCTTGATTCTTTCACACGTTCAAGTTAATTTTGCAGGTTGGACAAAGCCATTCATTTGAATGAAAGGGGAAAAATGATACTGATAGAAGAGAATATTTGCTGCTCAGGGTTGAACTGTGGAGTGCTTGGTGCTCTCTGAGCTGGTTTTTCTTCCAGACTTTCTAGGACTCAACTAGAGAACATCATCAGTGCTAGAAGAGGGAGGGGCTTGGGAGGAAAAGGAGGACTGAGAGGGCCTTGGGGCTCTCTGAGGTGGCCTGTTTTCTTGCAGACATTTCATTACCAAGCTAGGTAACATCATCAGTCCTAGAAGGGAGAAGGTATTGTGAAGAGGAGAAAAGGAAGGAAGGAAGCAGGGAGGGGGGAGGGGGAGAAGGAATGTTTCTTGGTGCTCTCTGATCTTGGTTGCAGATGTTTCATTATCCAAAGTGGACATCATCTGTCCTAGGAAGCTTTGCTAGAGCAAATCTCACTCCCCTGTAGACTGATGATGTTACCTAGTGGGGTAATGAAATGTTTCAACCAAGTTCAGATGGCACCAAGGACCCCACAGGGGAAAAAAAATCTGGCTTATTTAATATTCCTCCTGTCGCAGGTTTAATGTTATGTATCAGTCAAAGAAGAGAATTTGGGGGGGAAAACACAGGCCCCAACTTCAGAATAGCCTTTTTGGATTATGGTCTGATCCAGGAGCAGAGAAGAATTAGTAACAGGCAATGGGATATCAAGCTGAACTATGTTGGGGACCAATGATCTTAGATCCGAGCAGAGTAATTCTTCCAAGCTAATCACTGGGGGGAAAAAACCTTGGAAAATTCCGTCTGGATGCACAATGAACATTTTCTGATTGTTCTTAGAGCTGTTCACCAAACCACACTGTGCTGCAACTTCAATCTGCTAGGGAGGCAGTAACCCATGTCCCATGGGATGTAGACACATACATGGATGGGACAGCTTGCCTCCAGAAGTTGTGGGTAGTATTTCCTCAGAGGAGGTTCCAAGAAAAGACAACCATTTGTCTGGAATGGTATAAGCTCTCCTGCTTGGACGGGGGGTTGGGCTAGAAGACCTCCGAGGTCCCTTCCAATCCTTTTATTCTATGATATAAAAAAGTGGTTTCATACAAAGTGTCCCACTCCATTTTCTTCTCCAGCGCATTGTCCCATTTTGGAGTCTAAACAAAACCCAGTTTGTGCCGCCAGTCCTTTTCACTAGTAATCTTGAAACTGAGGGGATAAAATGAGTCCTGTGATGACCCAGGGCGTGGCACAAAGGCAACCCAGCCAGATAATAGGGGTCCCTTTATTAGCTCCAACTTTGCCCCTCATGTTCCGGTTTCCTTCCAGTCTGGAGAAAAACTCTCCCAGGAACCTGCAACAGCCTTTGGCTGCAGATATTCCAATCCAAAATGGTGTAAACAGAAAACTTCAAATTATAAATCCAACAAGGCAAGATAAGGTAATAAATCTGACAGGGCAAGATAAGGAGTTCCAGAAGTGAAGTAACAAGGCAGTAAATCCAACCAGTTGGGAGGATGCCAGGAACTAAGATAAGTTAGCAGCCAACATGAGATAAACTCAACGTTTGTTCCTGACAAACGCCCCTTGCAACTGGTTCTCCTTTAAACTCTCTTCCCAGGTGTAGCTAATGAAGGGAATCAGGGCCCTTTCCTCCCCCGTAAGCCATGCCACCCACATTTCTCCCTTCTCCATTTCCCCCTGTGTGCCCTAGGATGAAGAGGGGGTAGGCCTGAGTCTTCCTCTGAATTCCCTCTCCCCTGCTCTGTGCCCTTCCCCAGTTTCCTCCACAGCCAACGGAGCCACACTCCCACTCCCTGAGTGCTGTTCCTCTTTGGATTCAGACTCTGATGGGGGCATGACAAGTCCTTTCCCATGCTGTTATGCCCCATCTTTAAAATAAATTGTAATTTTGTGGAATTTCTGTTTGTTAACCAGAGATAAGAGATGGATTTGGGTAAATATTTTGCTTTAACGTGATCATCTCAGGGACAAATTAACCAAGAGCTTCTCTTTTAAATAATGGTGGAACTGCATTTGTTGAAAGTCTACCTGCATGCACCCCTCATCTCTCCGGTATGGACCTGAAAAGTTTAGGCAAAAGGGGAAAACACATTAATGCTGACTTGTAAAAAAATATCTTTATAGCATTTGTGTTGCACAATGTAGACCTGATGCTTTAAATTCCTGAGGATCTGAAGGAAATAAGATCCATTTTATAACCTTAGAAATCAATGGGGTTTTTGCTTAAGAAATAGAGATCTCTTGGTATCTTGAGGAATCGAATGATCATCAGTGTGGCAACAGTGACACCTACTGGTTAGGAACAGAACAATAACTTAACTGTAAAATAGTATAATTATGCCTTTAGGAAACTTGTATCTTCTTCTTGTTTAACAGAAACATATCTCAGATGAAGACTGTTATACCTGTAGGGCAATATTCTTATTTCTTGCTAAAGCTGAAACAAGCATATTTACCTGAAAACAAAGACTATTTTCCCCAAAACTACTGATGAGATTATTTTAAGCAGGGTTTTTTTGGTCTAAAGTTTATTTTGGATGTGTGTATGTGTGTGAGTCTTAGATTCACCAATACTTTCTTTTGATAATACAGTATCTAACTTCTGTGCTTTTCCTTTCCATATTGTGAATGTTAAAAATGTACAAATAATGAATACTGATTTAAGACCTGTGGATTTAAATTCACAAATTTCCCTGGAGTTGACACTGGGTGGCAGTTTCGTGCTGGTTCAGTTCCTTTCTCCAAGAATGGTAATAATAATAGGGAAGTGAGAGATCCAGGCCCTGACTACTCACTTGTGCCGTTCTACAAGGCTTGCTACTCTCTCCTTCCTAGTCAAATCTACATCAGGGGTCCCCAAACTTGGCAACTTTAAGACTTGTGGACCAAGTCCACAAGTTGCCAAGTTTGGAGACCTCTGATCTACATGAAGCCACTGACTGAGATCATCTGTGGGTGGACATATCATCAATATGCTGATGGTACTGAGGTCCACACCTGGTGATCAGTGTTGAGGTCACACTACCTTTTCGTGATGCTTGGAAGTTGGAAGGACCTAGATAGGGGACAACAGATTTCAGCTGAACTCTTCCTGGAAGACTTAGCGGCTTTGAGGACATGGAACCCCTATGATCCCGGGTTTTTGTCATCTTTTGATTCTGGACAAGGTCGCATTACCTGGTTCAGATCCCGTTTGCAACTTAAGAGGTTCTCCTGGACTCACGTCTCCTGCTCGAAATGGTGGCGCAACTAGGAGGGATTTTGCACAGGAAGTTTGTGGCCCAGCGGTGATCCTTCCTGGACCAGGATTCTCTGCGCTCAATTACTCAAACTTCACTCATCTCTCATCCGGACTACTGCAATGCAATCTACACGGGGCTACCCTTGAAATCCATTCAGCTGGGGCAAAATACACCAACGAGAGCCCATAATACTTCTCTGCTCCACAAACTTTGCTGGCTACCTGTCTGCTTCCCGGAGCAGTTCAAGGTTCACAACTGGCTGGCAAACTGTACTCAATGAGTAGTCCTTAATGGGTCTAAGTCTACATGGAGGGAAGTAAACAGTGGGGTGCCACAAGGTTCCGTCTTAGGCCCAGGACTCTTCAATCTCTTCATAAACGACTTAGATGAGGGAAACTTACCAAATTTGCAGATGATACTAAGCTGGCAGGAATAGCTAACATCCAAGAAGATGGTTCAAGATCCAGATGGAACTTGACAGATTGGAACACTGGGCCACATCTAACAAAATGAAATTCAATGTAGAGAAAAGTAAAGTCCTCCACTTAGGCAAGAAAACCCAAAAGGACTCATATAATAGACTGGGTGGAACCAGGCTCAATAGCAGGAACTGGGAGAGGGATCTTGGAGTCTTAGTGGACAACCAGCTAAATAGGAACCAGCCATGTGCAGCAGCAGCCAAAAAAGCCAATGCAATCCTAAGTTGCATTAACAGCGGGATACATTCAAGGTCAAGGGAGGTGCTAATTCCACTCTATAAAGCCTTAGTAAGACCACACCTAGAGTCCTGCATCCAGTTTTGGTCACCACATTATAAAAAAGATGTTGAGACTCATACAGAGAAGAGCAACCAGGTTGATTAGGGATCAGGGATATAAAGAGCAGTTGCAGGAACTGGGCCTGGCTAGTCTAGGGAGAAGGACCAGGGGAGACAGGAGAGCAACCTTCCAATATTTGAGGGGCTGCCATAGAGAGGAGGAAGGGGTCAAGCTATTCTCCAAAGCCCCTGAAGGCCGGACAAGGAATAATGGATAGAAGCTGAACAAGGAGAGATTCAACCTGGGAATAAGGAGGAATTTCCTGACAGTGAGAAAAATCAACCCATGAAACAGGAGTTGCCTTCAGAAGCTGTGGGAGCTTCATCCCTGGAAGCTTTCAAGAAGAGATTGGACTGCCATCCGTCAGAAATGGTGTACGGTCTCCCGCTTGGGCAGGGGGTTGGACTAGATGACCTGCAAGGTCCCATCCAACTCTGATTATCTGTTATCTGTTAAGGTGTTGGTTATGACCTTCAAAGCCCTCAATGGCAGAGCTCCAGGCCACCGGATGAGCCACCGCTGGGATGAGCCTCTCCTCCTCGTGCCGGCAGAGGGACTTTGGTTCTATGGTTTTATTCATTCGCTTCTGTTATGGCTTTCATTCTTCTCATTGCTTCCTTTTTATTGCTGCAAGCCACCTAAAGTAGACCCAGGGTGGGATAGGTGGCAAATAAATTTAACCAATAAATAATAAATGTTATTAGTTTTATTGTATGTTCTTTGCTAGGAAAAATTCAAAACAAATCAACCTCGACACATATCAACCTAACACATATTGACAGCGTCTCAAAAAAATAAGGAGTTATAAACTGACTTTGCTATTTGCATTAAATGCATACTATTTATTCATTTAGTTATAAAATATACAACTCAGTAAATTTACAAATTTAATGAAACATTTTTGAAGACCAAAGAGAGAGAAATGGCTCAACATCTGGAGACAGAATATTTTGCAATTTCTGGATACTGATTTGTATGAATATAACAAATGGTTAATGAACAATTTTTATTATAAGAGTCTGTGCAATATAATATCAGAAGTATTCTTTTAAATGAATTTTAAATGAAAGATAAGTTTTCTCTACTTCTTTCATACAAAATGAAACTAATTTTCCTTGGAAGCAATAAAGTTGAGCTCAAGAATGCAGAAAATATCCTATCAAACATTGGGTAGTTTAGACTGCAGACTAAGATCCAAAATACCCCAAATCTTGCTATCCATAGTAGGCCTCTTCAACTACTTTGTAGAAACAGAAACTGGGAATACAAAGAAAACTATTTCATCTCAAACAATATTAGTCACACTAGTGAAACTGAAGCATAGAAATACATTTCATAAATAATCTACCCCAAAATTGGAGAACAGAACAAAATGGGAGGAATGCAGAGATCACTTTTTTTCCATCCCAGAAATCAATTCGTCACAGAATACTGTGAGTTCCTCATTTTCTTTTACCTGTTGAATAAGCAAAAAGGGAGCATCGTATGGTAGATGTTGCATAAATACAATTTAGAACAGTTTTTTCCCGAAAGCCATCACTCTACTAAACAAATAATTCCCTCAACTCTGTTCAACTATTTACAAAGTGTACACTACTATTACTGTTAATCTTCTCATCACTCCTTATCACCCATCCCCTCCCATGTGTGACTATAACTTGGTTGCTTGTATCCTCTGTTTCCTAGTATGATTTGATGTTGATTGTACCCTATGACTATCATTAAGTGTTGTACATTATGATTCTTGATTCCTAAGGAATGTTCCTTCTTTATGTACACTGAGAGTATTTACACCAAGACAAATTCCTTGTGTGTCCAATCACACTTGGCCAATAAAGGATTCTATTCTATTCTAGAAAGTGACATTTACATTAACCGAGTTCTCCTTCATAGGGAAAGCTCTCTCTGGGTATACATGGATGTGTGGGGCACTTACAAGAAACACAACGTAGTTGCACATGCCAATTATACAAGGAGCTGAACACTTGAGTGAAACTTGAATTTTTACAGCCCACACCTTCCAAATGTCCAAAGGTTGGAGGGTAGGTTTTTCTTCTTCTTATGCCTCACAGATGAATCCGACTGACTTGCAGGCTTATCAATGAAGACTTAGCTAGAGTTGCTATGTCATGGGACAGGCGTGCCATAAATTCGCCATTACCCTGTTTCCTTCTTTAATTAAAGAAAAAAGAGAGGGGGGGGGGAAACGGGACTGACTGGACTGACCTTTTGCTCAAGGCTGCTCTCCAGCGACTGGACCCTCATCTGTTCTTTGCGCAAGCTGGCATCAAGGGCAGCCACCTCCAACTTGGCTTTGTTTCTCACCTGGGCGATCTCTTCGTTTGCCCTGCGGGGGGGGAGAAAGAGAAACACGGCCGCCCACATTGAGCTCATCCCTGGGTTTGGGGCTTCTCCCCCACGTGGAAGGACCCCGACTCACTGATCTAGCTTTTCCTCTGCGTGGGCCTTCAGGGTCTGGTACCTCTGCTCTTCCTTCTTGATTCTTTCCAGGTAATCCTCCACGCATTTCTTCAGCGTCTCTTCGTTCTAGGGGACGAGATCAAGGCCTGTGAATCTCACCAGCCAGGACAACGAGTCTGCCGCCTTCCCCGTTGTCTTCTTGAACACAAAGCCACTGCTTGGCCATCACAGAAAACAATCCTCTTTCTTGGAATGGGAATAGTCCAGGGCTCGCCAACCTTTTGGAACTCAGGGACCACTAAACTCATCATTTTGAATCCTGCAGGCCAGAGACCCTGGGAAAAACCCCCAAAAAGTCTGCAGGAAAATTCCCCACCCTGTTTTCCTACCAATTGATTGTTCTTTATTTGGGATCGCAGGATACCGTCTCCAGCTCCGTTCTCAGGAGTGGAGAGAGAGAGAGACTTTTGGCTTCATGCAAGGAAAACAGCAGAAGCAGCAGAAGTCTTTCTTTCTCTCTCCCAAACTCCACCAGAAATGAGTCTTTGCCAGCGCAGCCTCTTGGAGCAGGAGGCCTTGCAGGGTCCCCAAAACTCATTTCTGGCGGAGTTTGGAGGAGGGAAAGAAAGACTTTGGCTGCTTTCCTTGCGTGCAGCCAAAAGCAGAAGAAGAAAGAAGCAGAAAGAAGCAGCCCGGTGGCCAGGCGAGGTGTGTGGGGCAAGTTCCCCCCTCCACCCTTTCCTCACTACCTCGTGTTGTTCACAATGTAAGCGATGCAAGCCTTGTGTTCCCGCGCAGCCTGGATTAATTGCTTTGGGGGGGACTGTGGACCACCAAAATTTTCTCATGGACCACCAGTGGTCCCCCACCCACTGGTTGGTGATCACTGGAATAGGGAACATTTGTTCTTTTGGACAAAAAATGTACAGAAGACCAGTGTTCAATTCTGGCTCTGCTAACAAGTTTCAAAATATAAAATGCCAGTCGTAGCTCCTTTCACCAGCATCGTCACCATGGCTAAACTGTTGGTAATTAGATTCTTTCTTATGTGGATATTTAAGGTAGCATTTTGCCTGTTTTTGAGGCCAAACACTTTCTTTAGGCAAAACGGTTTTTCTCCAGCAGAGCAAACACAGATATATCTGATCAGATACAGAAATTGGAACTTAATATAAATATTGGCTTAGTGATGTCATTCTCTTCTGACCAATTAGTG
Source organism: Bungarus multicinctus (assembly GCA_023653725.1). Lineage (NCBI taxonomy): Eukaryota > Metazoa > Chordata > Lepidosauria > Squamata > Elapidae > Bungarus > Bungarus multicinctus. Next base: position 55,387,048 of record CM042851.1, on the reverse strand, counting down.
TAATTAACCAGGAGACAATACTGATTTCCTACGTACAGAAAAGCAAACACTTTCTTTAAAAAAAAAGCAGAAATAGCACCTTCCTACCAAAAATAAAGAGCTATTAACAGCATTAAAAAGGAACACAGGACCTATTTACACTGCTTCAAAAATACAATTATCCCCAAATGTTTGAAGATCGATATTTGGCACGACTGTAATTATTTATATTGTTATTAGTGATGTCGGCAGCTCTCTTGCCGATTGCAACGATCCTCATTCATGAAAAGGACACCTGAAGCTTCAACCCTTTAAAGCCAAAACTTGAAAGTTTTCAAAGAATCAAAAGCAGCTCAGGGTAGAGCAGCTGGGGGGGGAAGGAAACCCGCTCACCTTCTGAAATCCTTCTATGGCCTTCTTTTGTTTTGTGAACCGGTTGAAGAATTCAGAGAACGATTTCTCCAGGGCGTTCAGGTCCGAGACCGCCTGCTGCTTCCCTTCCAAAGCTTTCTGCAGTTCTCGGTTTGCAAGCTCCTTCTGGCTCTGACAATCCGCTGCAGGAAAGAAGTCGGTTAAATTGGCACAACGACGACCTTCCAGGACGGAGAGCCTGTTGGGAACCGGGCCGCACAAGCCGCGGGCGAAGCTTTATCTGGGCCTGTGTGGGATCTGGGTTCCGTGTGAATCCATCCTCAACCCCCTCTGGCCCATGGAAAAAAACTGCCTTCCACAAAACTGGTCCTTGGTGCCAGAAAGGTTGGGGGCCACTGTTCTAGGAGATATAGGGAAAAAGCCGGGAAGGAGATCCCCCCAAACTAAGGCCCTACCTATGCAATGACTGAATATTATTGAATTCAAATATGAAAATCGACTAGCGGCCCCGAGACTACGTGCTTTCTCTGTGGGAGCCCCATCCCTCTGGAATTGTCTCCCCCCGGAGATACGAGCCATGTCAGACATCCTAACCTTCCGGCGCGCAGTTAAGACCCTGCTGTTCAAACAAGCCGGTCTAGCCAAATAAAATCATTGGGGTTTATATTTTAAAATTTTTAATAAGGGTGATTCTTAGCCATCTTAGATTATTTATTTGATTTTCACTTCTGTTATCTGTATTATCTTGTTTGTTGGATGTACACCGCCTCGAGTCCCTTTTTGGGAGAGGGAGCGGTATAGAAGTACGAATAAATAAATAAATAAATAAATAAATAAAATCTAACTGTCGATTCCCCGTCATGCTTTTTTCCCCAAGAGGCAACTGGACTTTCTGATTTTTCCTTTTGAAGACGTTTCGCTTCTCATCCAAGAAGCTTCTTCAGCTCTGATGGGATTGTGTGGAACGGAAGGATTTATGCGCCTTGCAGACAGATGGTCGCCTGCATCCTTTTGGAGAGAGGACATAGATAAACCTCCAAGTGGCCTCAGCGACTCTCCAAAAAGGATGCAAATGACCAGCTGTCTGCAAGGAGTATAAATCCTTCCAATCCCAGCATCCTGTCAGAGATGAAGAAGCTTCTTGGATGAGAAGCGAAATGTCTTCAAAAGGAAAAATCAGAAGGTCAGTTGCTTCTTGGGAAGAAAGCACCTTAAAATCTAGAGATTTTGGGGAGGGGGGATCTATCTCAGGGTCTCCCAGCCTGAAACCCTCCCAGTGTCACTGAATTATGTTCCCAGCATTCCTAAGCCCTGCAGCTTCACAAAACCTCAATCTAGCCCTCCGGTCTGTTCTCCAGTCGACCGCAGATGAGGCCGTTTCATGCGTTCAAGGCCCAGAATTGACCAAAATGTCAAGTCCGGGGGAGACTGTGCGGCGTTGCTCCTTCCTCAGAAATAGGTATTTACAACATGTAATTTGAACCTACCCATCACTTGTAGTGTCATGTTCTCAAACTCTGCCACAATTTTTCTGAAAATAAAAGGAGAAAATTATTTTAACGTGCCATCAAGGGGGGGGGGGGGGGAGGAGGAAGGAAATCTGGAGGGGCAGGGCAGCAAACATTCCAACTCTTCTCTTCTAAAGATTGTAACTAAACTACCAGACCTTTTGACCACAAATATATTTGATTGGAGAATGTGAATGATGGTGCTCAGTTGGAGAATCTCATTTATGACACACCCAGGGGGAAAAGGGGGGGGGGGATACAGGGTCACAGGGGACTGGAAATGACGTAGGCCAGTTGGCTTCCTACAGGGCAGGGCCAGGATCTCGCCTCTAATGAATCCTTTGAAGTTTTTTGAAGTTTGGCTCGGGAATCATGACTGAATTAGGGCGATGGCTGGAATCCTGACAAAAACATTATTTGCCCTCTCAAAACAAAAGATGTGCAAGACAAGCAATTTGCAGAATGAAAGCAGGAAAGCCATTTGCGGCCTCATCTGTTCAAGATGTTACCCACTGCATACTTGTGAGAGGAGGAAGAGGAGTAAACCCAGGGGTTAAAGGCACCTGGCTACAAACCAGGGGATAGTGACTTCTAGTCCAGCCATGGCCATCAGAGCCAGCTGGGTGACTTTGGGCCAACCAGCAGGAGACTGGGAGTTCTAGTGCCGCCTTAAGGCACAAAAGCCGGCTGTGTGACTCTGGGCCGCTCCCTCTTTCTCAGCCCAGCCCACCTCCCAGGGTTGTTGTGGTGAGGAAAAGAGGAGGAGGAAGGCGAGTTAGGTATGTTTACACCCTTATTTATAAAAATAAGAAAGGAGGGATATAAATACACCGGCCTCTGGAAAAACAGAGTGCAAAGCAAAAAGCCTGTGATCTAATGCAGGCATCCCCCTCGCCATCTTTAGCCAACCCTGGAATCTTTTGCTGGCATTTGTGGAAAGAAACCCCCAATTTATATAACTGCACCCCAGAAGCAGACCAGAGCTCTTCACCACACGAGGACTGAATGAAGGCGCCTTTCGTGGTTGCATGGTATATTCTTGCGCCCCTGCTTGGGTTTCCTCCCCTCATGTACAGGTAGCCCTCGACTTTAGTGACCGTTTGAAGTTACAACGGCAGAGAAAGAAGGTGGCTTATGAATGTTTTTCACACTTAACGACCGCTGCAGCCTCCCCACGCTCACATGATCCAAATTCAGACGCTTGGCAACTGGTTCCCATTGATGACGGTCCCAGGGTCACGTGCTCCCCTTTCGGGACCTTCTGGCAAGCCAAGTCAACAGGGGGAAACACCATAAAATCATAGAATAACAAGAGTCGGAAGGACCTCAGGGGTCATCTAGTCCCACCTCCTGCTCTACCAAGGATCAAACTCACACCCACTTCCCAACCACGTTACTAGCAACCACAGGGATTTGCTTGGCAAGGGAGGCCATAAAACGGGGCAAAACCCGCTCGATAAATCGCTCGCTTAAGAGCAGGAATCTTGGGCTGAGTTGTGGTCGTAAGCTGAGGACTGCCTGTACTTAAAAAACTCCACCAAGGTGCAGATGTGCTGAGTTTCTTTCTCCCGCTCATCACCAGACAAAAGCCCAGCCTCCCGAAGCAAAGCCAGCGATACCCGCGGACACCTACTGCATCTCTTTCTTTTCAGCAAGCGTTTTCTCGTAATTCTTCTTCCACTCCGAAGCCTCCGCTTCTTTTTCCTGGAGCTGAAACAGCAAAAATTCCCCCAAATTCGCCCTTAGCAAGAAGAGGATTCCGGGGAGGGAATGGAGCAAACCCAGCTAAGCCAGGTTTCTCATCTGGCCTCCCTCACTTTGGACCAACAGAAGCAGAGCCCTAGGACTGCAGCCTTCTTTTGGTCAGGGAAATTAGATAAAACTGCTATGATATTGATATATATCACACACACACACGGTCCTTTTAGAGTTGCCAATAGAAAGGGAAGGGGAGAAAGGGGGGGGGGCAGATAGGGCAGTGCTCCAGAAGGTGAACGTCAGGATCATGGGTTGCCCTCTCCCCTCTTGGGAAGAGCTTTATAGCTCCTGCTGCCTTAAGAAAGTTCAAAACATCCTCAAAGATCCACCTCATCCTGGGCAGCCTTTTTTTGGAACTATTACCATCTGGCAGACGGTACAGGACGATAATAAAAACAAGGACCAATAGGCTGAAAAACAGCTTCTATATCCCAAGGCAGTAGCTCTGTTGAATTCTACTGTAGATTGAAATATTCATGCAATATCAGGGGTTTTCAATTCAATTGTATAGAATGCGAAGGATGTGGGTTTGTGTTTATTTTCATAGTCATGATGTGCACTGAAGATAAGTGTTTGATTTCGTTGTACGAGGTGCTATGACAATAAAGGAAACTAAACTAACCTAGGTGACGAGATCGAGCAAAATTCTACCTGAAGAGCCTGATTGATGACTCTGGGCTATGGATGTGTCCCATTGGAGAATATGAATTATGATACACCCAGGAGACGGAGAGTGAAGGGTGACAAGGAATGATGTGCCTCAGAGTCAGCTACACGCAGGCAGTGCCGGACATGTTAACTCCCCATAAATCCTTTGGAAGTTTGGCTCAAGATTCATGATTCAAATGGGGGGAACTGCCAGAATCCTGACACTTTGAGCATACAAATGAGGGGACAAAAAGTCAGCCGTGGAATTGGATGGCTTTGCAAAACGAGCCAGGGGAAGACGTCCCTTCGTCTTTTGGGGTTTCCAGAAGAGCCCAGAATTTAGAGCAGTAACGCCTTGCAGGCGAAGGCAGAGTGGTTTGCATTGAACTGGTACGGAGCAGGAGGGGCCGAGTCATTTTCCCCAAGGGGCCCCACATGTGAAACTGGGAGGGTTGTGGAGGCCCCAGTCAATAGGGAGGCTGCTGCTGTGGCTCCCGCCATGGACCGGATGGGGGCAGCCAAAGATGGGGTAGAATGCCCAGATTTGGCCTAAAACAGGGATCGCCAAACATGGCCACTTTAAGACTTGTGGACTTCAACTTCCAGAATTCCCCAGCCAGCCCACAAGTCTTCCAGCTGGGGGTGTGATGACCCAAAGGGACGTGGCACAAAGGCAACACAGTCAAATAAGCAAGAAGAATTCCTTCATTATCTCCAACTTTGCCCCCAGTGTCCAGGTTACCTTCGGCTGGAGAAAAAACTCTCCCAGGAACAGTTTTTAAGTGGAGGAAATTCAGTCCGAAAACCAAGTACAGACAGACTGCAACTAAAAATCCATATAAAACCATGCTGCAGTCATTAACTTGACTGGGCAGAAGGAATTGCAGACTTGAAAGGCCAGCAAAACTCACACGGTTGGGAAGACGCCAGGAATCCAGATAAGCCTTGACAATACCAGATAATTCACGGTTTGCTTCCTACAACTTGCTGTGCGCAACTTCCCTTTTAAAAGTGTTCCCAACTGCAGCTAATGAAGGGGATCAGGGCCCTTTCCTCCCCCGTAAGCCAGGCAACCCACGTTGCTCCCTTCTCTGTTCCTCCCTACATGCCCTAGGATGAAGAGGGGGTGGGCCTGGGTCTTCCTCTGAATTCCCTCTCCCTTGATCTACCTCAGCCCAGCCGGAGTTTGCCCTTCCCCAGTTTCCTCCACAGCCAATGGAGCCACACTCCCACTCCCTGTGTCAGCTGTTCAGCCTCCCACTCCGAATCAGATTCTGACAGGGGCAGGACAGGGGATTCTGGGAATTGGAAGTCCACACGTCTTAAAGTAGCCAAGTTTGGAGACCCCTGGTCTAAAGGATGGCTCCATCCAATGAATGGTATTTATGTAAGAAAATGGAAGCATTAACTTCTGGCAGAATGGGCATGGAGGGAGGCTCGAAATGAAGAGTGATGTTCTCACCTTGGCAGTGAGGTTCTGGACAGCAGCATCCCTCTCAAGCTTCACCTGCTGCAAAGCTTCCTCCAGGTCCTTTTCACTGGATTTCAGCCCACCTGCAGCAGCATCCAGAGGCCGAGCACAGGAGAACAGTGGCTTCTCGGAACTGGCTGGGACGCCCGCAGGTGCCTTTGCCTGTGGCTGGAAACAGAACGCGCGCCACATGCATGAAAACATTATTACTCGATTATTACTCAAGAAAAGCTTATTTACTCAGTGGCATGCAGGTACTCCTCGATGTACAGTTCATTTTGTGACTGTTCGAAGTTACAACAGCAACGAAAGAAGTGACTTATGACCGTCGCAACATCCCCAGGGTCACGCGATGAAAATTCAGAGGCTTGGCAACTGGCATGTACTTATGACTGTTGCAGCATCCCCGGGGTGTGTGTGTGTGTGTGTGTGTGTGTGTCACATGATCCCTTTCTGACGAGCAAAGTCCGTGGGGAAGCCAGATTCCCTTAATAACCAGGTTACTAACTTAACAACTGCAGTGGGGTGCACTTAACAGTGGTGGCAAGAAAGGTCCTAAAACGGGGCAAAACTCACTTAACAAACGCCTCGCTTAGCAACAGAAATTTTGGGCTCAATTTGGGTCGTAAGTCAAGGACTACCAACAGCAACCCTAATTCCTTACATCTATATGTGTGTTGTGGTTCGCTGGCAGCCGGCAGCAGAATCGGACAGTGGGGGAGAACGGGGACCAGTCTGGGAGCCTGGAGAGGACTCAGATGAGGGTCCTGCATCCGATGCAGAGATGGGCCAGGACCATCTGGGAGTGGGTGGAGCCTCCGGAATCTGGCAGCAGCGAGGAAGGAGCAAGGGGAGCCTGTTCCCAGTGCGCGTGTGCGCAGAGCTGCTGGGAGGCAAGAGCAGCTGAGACAAAAGGGGCAACTCAGGAGTAAGGCTGGGAGGTGATTCCCCCTCCCATAAGGTATAAAGGACAGGCCAAGATGACGAAACCTTTGCAGGAAGCAAAGTAGTTCGATAAATTCCGAGTGCTCCTTGAAGCTCTGTGTACTTTGGTTGGTTTTTTCTTGTACTTCAGTTGGTTTCTTTCTTAGTTCATTGGAGACTTCTGTTTTTGGCAGCACTTCACAGAACTGAAAGGTGGGTGCTTATCTTGGGGAACTGTTTGAGTTTAATTCTGGCTGGGAATGGGAGCAATTCCCAGTGTTGCAATAAAATAGGTTTTGCTATTAAAACAAGTTTGTGATTAATTAATTTACGAAGCCTGGGTCAGAACAATATGTGGTATTAGTGGTTTATTTGACCAATAGCCCTGAGAAGATTCTGGTGTCTTCTGTGGCATGAAATAGGAAGCACGCAGGCCCAAACTTCCCTTGCTGCTTTAAATCTGGCAATGGCCCAAAGGTGCTTTTTTCAAGAGGCAACTGGACTTTCTAGTTTTCCTTTTTGAAGATGTTTCACTTCTCATCCAAGAAGCTTCTTCAGCTCTGGCTGGATGTTGAAGGATGGAAGGAATTACAAAGAGCTGAAGAAGCTTCTTGGATGAGAAGTGAAACGTCTTAAAAAGGAAGACCAGAAAGTCCAGTTGCCTCTTGAAAAAAAGCCCCTTTGGGACAACCAATGACATGGATGATGGAGAATCTCCATAGACAAGTCTGGCAATGGGTTGGCTTCCATTCTACCAACATTAAACGGAACGACCATCAAAAATATTTGGGTGGCACTTACCAGATCTGGGAAAATGGGAAAGTCAAGGTCCACCAGTTTTTCTTCCTGTTCCGGCGCTTTGACTTCAGTGGAGGCAGGTTTTGTAGTAGTTCTGCTTAGAAAGAAACAATGGCAGAAATGCCCTATATCAGGTGTATTTTTTCCCCGCTTACCTGTTACAATAATAGCACCTGCCTATCTTCAACTTGGCTCAGACGCTCAAACCGAGCCGGGAGAAGCGAAGGGCCCCCCAGTTTCTTTATGCTGCTGAGACTCATTTAAATCCACAACTTCTGACAACGGCAACTTTCACCATTTTCTCTCCTTAAGAGCCGCGGTGGCGCAGTGGTGAGAGTGCAGTACTGCAGGCTACTTCTGGTGACTGCCGGCTGCCTGCAATTTGGCAGTTCGAATCCCACCAGGCTCCAGGTTGACTCAGCCTTCCGTCCTTCCGAGGTGGGTAAAATGAGGACGCCGATTGTTGGGGTTTGCAAGAGGCTGACTCTGTAAACTGCTTAGAGAGGGCTGGAAAGCACTGTGAAGCAGTGTATAAGTCTAAGGGTTATTCCTATTCCATTTCTTCCTTCCTAAGGTCGACTCAGCCTTCCGTCCTTCTGAGGTGAGTAAAATGAGGACCCAGATTGTTGGGGGCAATATGCCGACTCTGTAAAGCACTTAGAGAGGGTTGGAAAGCACTATGAAGCGGTATAGAAGTCTGAGGGCTATTGCTAGTGCTAAACCTTCAGTTCTATGGGTTGCAAAGTGAAGCATGGGTGTGCAAGAGACAGAGAAAACAATGGTATCCTGACCCTAAACCATAATGTAGCCTGGAGTATCTTTTATGATGGTCATACATTGGGGCACCCACATGATTGACCCAAATTTATGGTCTTTTTGACAGCAGTCATTAAATGAGTCAACTTACAGCAATGGATGTATTCTTTGCGGGGAGGGTGCTGAGTTGTTCCTAATTTTCCCCTATTCTGTCCCTAGCACCTCTTGCCTTCCTCCAGCTGGCAGTGCTGTAATGCTCCGAGGAAGAAGCCAGCCAAGCCGGAGAGGTTTTAGCCCTTCCGCTTATCCTCCTCGTTGGGGTCACTGAGCCTGGCCCCCAATTTTCTAGGGTGGCAGCTATGGAGAAGCCCTTACAGGGGACCCAGTAGACCAACCCTCGGGCCGAGGGCCAGAGGGTGGCAGCTGAAGCCCCCCATTTAATTCCTGTGTCAACTAAAAGATAATCCTTTGTTTTTTTTAGTTGTCAGCAGAAGGCGAGGGGAGGAAAGCAATGCATTCCTTAAACGCTTCAGATAATCGCTTGGGCAACCGAAGCTTCTGGTACGCAAGATTATTACTGGAGAGCCTGATTGATGACTCTTGGCTTCAGATAATCGCTTGGGCAACCGAAGCTTCTGGTACGCAAGATTATTACTGGAGAGCCTGATTGATGACTCTTGGCCAGGGGATGGGGGGAAGACCAGGCTCAAGGGGGAAGATGAATGATGGGTCAGAGGCAGCTGCAACTGGGAAATGCCGACATGGCCACTCCGAATAAATCCATCTTTTTCACTCTGAGAGATGTGGCTAGAGACTTGTGATTTGAATGGGGGTGGATTTGTTGGAGTCCTGACACCCTGGAGAAGGTTGTTCCGAGTATTGATTTCGGCCACTGTGTTCTGTAGATGCCCAGGGAATCCTCGGCTTACAACAGTTCATTTAATGACCATTCAAAGCTAGAACGGCACTGAAAAAAGGTGACTTTTCACACGACCGTTGCAGCATCCCCAGGGGTTGCGGGATCAAAATCCAGGCACTTGGCAACTGATTCATATTTACGACGGTCGCAGTGTCTGGGGAATCACACAATCCCCTTTTGCAACCTTCTGAGAAGCAAAGTCAATGGGGAAGCCGGAATTCACTTAGAAACTGTGTGGCTAACTTAACAACTGCAGTGATTCACTTAAGAACGGGAGCAAGAATGGTCGTAAAATGGGACAAAGCTCACTTAACAAATCTTCCACTTAATGACATGAACCTGGGGCTCAGTTGTGGGTCATAACTCAAGGACCAGCTGTGCCTGATAGGAGAGAGTCCGTGCTTCCAGATTTTACATCAGCGAAAGGCAACTTTCAAATGTAAACACTGCAATTTAACGAGGCCTCTAAATGAGCTTCTCACTTAAAAAAATAAAAATAGAAGGAGGGCAACCCCTTACCCATTTTGTAGCAATGGAGCCACCGGAAGAGCCTCGGGGTCAGGATCAGGGCCTTTCTTCCTGGGGCTGCCTCTCAGCAGAGGGTCAAACTTCAGGTAGAGGGACTGCTTTCTCAAAACAGATTCCTTCAGCTGGGAGAAACACACACATGTGAAGTCAAGACAGGCTGCCACTTTGCCCCTTTCCTTTCATTTTGGTGCGGTTGCGCACAGGGGCCGGTGTCCTTGAGCAACTCCTCTTACTCACCGAGGCCATTCCAAATTGCTCTAGGTAGTCTAACTGGGCTCCGAGAACTAGGAGGAGAAACAGATCGAGACCACAGAATAAATGGCTGCTTTCGGAGACCAATAAAAGCAAACCTTCCCACCCATCGCTCCTGTCGTCCATTTCACTCTTTGCTATGACCAAAACAGAAACTACTTTGCCAACCAAAGCTTCCAATCAAGAGACGATTCCGAAATCATTACTAACCAAGGTGGATTAAGAGATTGTGCCTGTGCCTGGATGGCACCAGGGGCTTTCTCCCCTCGCCTTCATGGAAACGGCCCTTTCAGCCTGGTGAAAGAAACGGCCCGGGATTCTTGGGGCAGCTCTGGCTTCCCTCCTCTAATTTTGAAACAAGCTTTTGCGTTATTAGCCTGGTTGCGACTGTCTGCAAGCTTTCTGCATAAATAGTGTCCCAAACTTCTTCGAAAACACAACAAGCAAAAACCAACAAACAGGGACGGGTGACTATTTACTTAGCTTTTGCTCACGGGAACCTTCCAGTGTTGACTTAAGAGACTCACACCTACCTTCCATGGGTGATCTGAATTCTTCATTTTCCGCAAAGAGCTGGCTACTCTCGCTCTCCGATTCTGTCCTTCTGCAAAGGGCCCTGGGCACCAGGTCGCCTGCAGGCAGCTGCCCGTGGTCCGAGGCCTCAGGCGAGATGCTCTTTGGCTTCCCCTAAGTAAACAATATGTATATATATATATATTTGGGGGAGGGGGGGGAGGGGAGGGAGCAAAGCAGCTAGTTCCAATAGCACACAAGGCCAAACTTCTCCCTTTCGTTCTGCTGAGCGGTGCTGGAACAGCACAATGGCTGGTGATATTCCCACTGCAGGCAGGTTTTCCTACCAGGAGTCTTGCCCTGCTACTCTCGTTCTTGCCAACCCCACAGACCAGCCCCGCTTCTCATGAAACCAGCGGGAGAAGCAGGAGCACAAACGCCACTTTACTGTGGAGAAGGTGTGTCAAATAATCCGACACAGCCTCAGAATCAACTGAATCGACAGTTTTACTGGGAACCCATGGAGGACCTGGCATTGCAGAACTCCAGGGCAGGGGTCCCCAAACTTGGCAACTTTTAAGACTTGTGGACTTCAACTCCCAGAATTCTCCAGCCAGTTATGGGAGCTGAAGTCCGCAAGTCTTAAAAGTTGCCAAGTTTGGGAGGCCCTGCCCTAGAGAGTGGTGTTCTCTGCCAAGCCCTCAGAAGCACAGCCGTTCTCTCTCTCTCTGCAAGGCCTCCGTGGCCTAAATACAACTATGGATTTTGGGGCGATACCTTGGTTTCTTCTGAAGGTTCATGTCCAGCATCGTTTTCAGCCACGGTCTTGCTGTTTGCCAAAATCCAATCTTTAAACACTTTCCTATGCGACACAAAAGGTTGATATCAGAACATCTGACAGAAACCACGTTTGAGATTTCATTGTATTCGATTTCTGTAGCTGCTTAACCCAACCAAGTGACTTCGACAAGGCTCACAAATCTGTTGTGCTAATTAAGTCACCTGCAATTCAACACATTTCTTGTTCTCCTGCTTTCTCTGCATTGTGCCATTATGTAAGGTTTTGGTGTAAATGATTAGCAGGCCCCCAAATGTTCCAAGGCTCAGAACCATGGTTTCAAGTACTCTGAGCCCATTTCATTTCCTTTCATTCAAATAAGCCCTCTGACAATCTCCCTCCCCCACTCCCAAAAAAAAATTAGACAGCAGGCAACACGATGAAGGTACTATCAACTGATCTACTTTTGTGATGTTGAAAATCTACACGCGGGAGCAGAAGGCTTAATTGTTTCCCATGATAAAACACACATATTCTCATTTGTATTCGATCAGAGTCCAAGCTAATCAAAACATTCCAACAGGTTAAAACTTTCCATGGGTAGACATTTGTTTTCCAGCTCAAAAGAAAATATTTGCAATACTGATAAAACGTGTTTATGGGTGAAATCTATGCACAATAAAGTTAAACAAAACCTTGGACTGGCTAAAATAACTGGATATTGAGCAAAAAATTTAAAAATCAGATAATACAAGCCAGAACACTAGACTAGAAATCAGGGGTCCCCAAACTTGGCAACTTTCAAGACTTGTGGACTTCCAACTCTCTGCTGGCTGGAGAATTCTGGGAGTTGAAGTCCACAAGTCTTAAAGTTGCCAAGTTTGGGGACTCCTGGACTAGATGCACACCATTTCATTTGCACCCAGAGGTAAATTTCTGGCCTTTGCTTCACCAAAGGCGAAGGTTCAAGGCTAAGGTTCCTCCCCGAACACTTACAGGTTGCTGGGGATTAATTCCATCGTCTCAAAGGGATCTGGTGCTTTCAGTTCATCTTTTGGGCCATCAGATTTCTCTAAACCAGGTGCAGGACATTCCTGCATGGATGGGATGTTGGGCGCACCCCCAAAAGTCTCCAGGTCAGAATCAAAGCTCAGGCAGTCAGGGAGTTGGGGAGCCCAGCCCTCGCTCATTTCAGGGCTGGCCTCCTTTTCAAAGTCCTTTCTTTCGCCAGGGTTTAAATTTTGGAAGTTCCCCAATTTGTGAACGGGCTGGAAGGGAGGATTTTGGGAGTACAACATTGCTAAGGGCTCCGGGTTGCAAGTTCTGCTAGAAACAAGGTTTAGGTCACGGCCGCCACTGGGGATTTGCCCGGAGTCGTCATCTTTGTGCAGTAAGGAGTCCAGGCAGGAGAATGGACTCCTGGTTATGCATCCCTCTTCTTCAGATGGAGTGTCTTCAGAAACGCTTTGAGGCAAGGAAAGCAAACCACAAGAAAGGGAAAGCCCATCTTGATCTTCCAAAAGGGAGAGTTTCTGGCCGTTAGGGAAATCCAGGAGGCTGCCTGAGCTCTGAAACGGCTCAACATCGTGGAAAACGGAGAGGAAGCTCAGATCATCTGACAGATCAGGAATCAGGACTTCTCTTGGCACCTTCTCTTTCCCTGGAGTAACCTCGGTGGTGGTGGTTGGTTGACTCCTGCTGAAAAGATAGAGTGTTCATTTTACTTAAGCTTTATTCAGAGGGTGCAGAAATTGAATGAGAGGAGGCTTCTGTCTGGCACTCAGGAAGAGCCAGGAGAAGAGGCTAATTCGTGGGGTCCATTCTTTAGGGACCAGGACATACGTTACCCTCTTCTGAAAGTCTGTTGTGAAGCAGAACATTTGTGTTTCTTTGGATGCTTTGATTTTACTCCTATAGCTGAACTGATCTGAACTCTTTGGAAATAATTTGGAAATAAATATTGAATGAAACATCTGCAAGGAAACAACCAAGCTCACAGAGCAGGGCTCTCCAACCGTGGCCGCTTTTAAGATCCGTGGACTTCAGCTCCCAGAATTCCCCAGCCAGCATGCTGGCTGGGGAATTCTGGGAACTGAGGTCCACAAATCTTAAAGTGGCCAAGATTGGAGACCCCAGAGCACAATGACCTTACAGATATACACCAAATATATAGGTAGTGCATTGAATAATTACGCTCCCGTTTCTGAATCTGATGCATTCATGCAGTTTTCAAGACAAGATCATAATACACCCCCATCCCCACCTCCAGAAAAAGCAGTTTTTAAATTTCTATATTAAGGATGTGAAAACATGATTGGTGGAATGTCAAGATTAAGAACTGTTTCTCTGGAAGACTAAAAAGTACAATTTTTCCCTTGGGTCTTTATAATAGGTATGATTCTGGCGACTACACGGAAAAACCTATGAAAACGGCTGATGCAAGTCACACAGGCGGCTTTATACCCAAGACAGGCGGTAACTCAAATTTCCCCACTATTAATCCAGACCTGAACTAATTTCTATAGAAAGAGTATTCAGTCTAGTGAAGTAAAAATGAACAGCTCAAAACAGAATATAAACCAGCTCCTAGAGTCAACTCATGAAAGATCTTAAAAGGATCCTGACACGTGTGGCAAAACAAAAAGGTCTTCACACCAACACAACAGCAGGTTGTTGAGGGTCTTCAGACAGCCCATTAGAGGGTAGGCAAGAAACATCAACATGTTTGACTGCAGAAGTTCCAAGCTAAGGCAACTATCCTTCCTTTCCAGACCGAAGGGCCATGAATAACCACCGTATCTAAATATGCTTTTAAACAACTAAGTACTTTTAGCACAAGTCCCTATTTCTCTGGCTATGTTTCCAAGGGATAAAAGTGCCAATTTCTACAGGAAAGGAACACTTCCTTGCTTCCAAGGGTGAAGGCTGCAAGGGAAGGGCATGCTTTTGGAAAAATAGACCCTCTTGCCACTTTTGGGGTCTGAAAATATGTCCCAATGCATATAAGAGAAGTGATTACTCACATTGCAGTGCATGTAGGCAGGAGAAGTTTGTCCGTAATCTCCGTTACAAGAGAAATTTCAACCTTTTTCTTTCTATCTGGACTCAAGATCCTGTGAGTTTGAGGATCCCGCTGTGGTGTTTGGAAAGTTACCTGCAAAGGGGCGGAAAAACCCTGTTCAAAACAGCATGGAAAAAACTTGTAACTGCAATTTTTTTTTACATATTTAAAAGGATATTAATATTCATCTATTCTATTGCTAACAGATACTCAAACCAGCCAAAAGTAGTTTAGTTAAAGTTCCAGCAATAAAAAAAAAATCCAGAAAACTTTTTAAAAAACCAGAGATAAAGTAAAAACTAAGCAACAAATATTTATTTGTATCCCTATGTCTTCTACAGACTGCTAGACTAAACACACCAGTTAGTCTAATGGCTAAGGCACTAGGCTAGAAAGCTGGAGTCCATGAATTCAAATCCCACTTTAGGCACAAAAGCCAGCTGAGTGATTTGGGGCCACTTATTCTCTTCTCTCTCTCAGCCCAACCCACCTCACTGGGTTGCTGTGGAGAAAATAAGAGGAAGATGTGTTGGATATGTTCACTGCATTGAGTTATTTGTAAAAACATTAAAAGTGGGATATAACTATGAGATATTATCCAAGCCCACTTGGGCCTAAACACATCTCTTTTGCAACCCCCCAGATAATAGCTGCTTCTAAAGTGGCACTCAGCCGAATCTTTTAGGATACCGTGCTCTGCCTCCCAGCTACAAAACGGAAGATGCCCTTTTTTCCTACAGCTTCTGGCATAAATTGGCTCTGCTAGACATCAACCCACGTACCCTCATAGGCTTCACTATTCCTTTGGGTGGCACATTTTCTTTCTGCGATAACCGAAGGATGGAAGTCCTGCCTGTGGTCTCTGCAGACGTCAAAAGCATCGCGCAGTTTCCGGCCGCTATGTCCTCCCCGGCATTTTCTCCATTTAAAGCCTGTAGGCTCATCCTAAAAGGCAAAGCATGTGTTGGAAGAAAATATCCTTCCGGGCTCAGTTCCAAGTGGGGAAGGAAGACACTGGATTCCTGGAGGCTGTTTGGAAAGACGGTTTAATGGTGGACAGGACCTACCTGGCTTGGAGCTCCAAAGAAGGAAGGGCTGAGATGCTGAGAGAGATGCTGGGTTTTATGCCCTCTGTTGGGATTTGAATTTGAGCTTGTATTCTGACTGGGGCCAGCAAGGCTAACTTTGTACTCTGCCTTTTGAGTCCCAGGCTGGGTTGAGCCTTGCTGGATGATGATGATGATGCAATGAAATGGCTTTGGGCAATTGCTATTATGGCTCTACCTGGAGTTGATCTTTGTTATGTAGAATAGACTGGCCCAGGCCTTACTGGCTCATTAACAAAGGTGGGAGGGGGGCTGAGTTTCTACTTCTCTCTTAGGGGAAATATTCTACCTTTTTATTATATCCTAAAATATTTCATTTCTCTGGGAGAGGAGCAGGTTCTAACTTCCAACACATGTAAAGCAGATTATCTGAGAATTTTGCTTCAAGATAGCAGATGGATTCTAGATCCCCCCAATTCGTAATTCAGTCTGTCTAGGATAGCAGCATCGGAATGCAAAAACCTCTGAAGAGAGGTTTCTCATTTCTTTACATTAATTCACCGCTGGCAGCAGCTTTGAAACCGGACTCAAGAGCAGGAATGAAAAACCTGCATCCCCTTCAGATGTGCAAAAACGGCAGCATTAATAAGCTTTCCCCATCAGGGGTCAGGACAGAGCATTTCTCTAAAACTTCTTTAAAACACAGAACTGAAGACAACCAATTCTATAGTCTGAAACAAACTCTTTTTTGAAGGGCATTTTCCTGGAGAATACATTCCATGGTCAGAAGAAAATTATTGGCAACAATATTCCCCTTTTATGACTCTATAACAGTCCCTTAATTCAAGGTAACAATAATTTTCATAATTATACGTTTAGCTCTGATGACGTTACCTAGTTTGGATAATGTAACACCTGCAAGAAAACAATCAAGCTCAGAGAGCAGGAAGGACCCCTATACTACAAGCTTATAAATATACCAATTATGAGTATTTTGATATTTATAAATAATTTGCAATATTTTTGTCGGGCAGGAGTGGCCATTTTTTAAAGAGCTGCAGACATTCATTGCTGTTGTACAGGTGGCCCTCAACCTAACAACTGAGCCCAAAATGTATGTTGCTGAGTGACTTTTTAGTTTACTTTATTTTATTGTCATTGTACCTCCTACAACGAAAGCAAACACCATCTTCAGTGCACATCATGACTATGAAAATAAACACAGACATCCTTCATCCTTCACACATTGAACTGGAAACCCCCGACACCACACCAACACTCCACTATACAGAATTCAAAATTCAATATTTGTGAAGCGAGTTTTGCCATTTTTACGACTTTCCTTGCCACCGTTGTTAAGCGAATCCCTGCAGTCGTTAAATTAGTAACATGGTTAAGAGAATCTGGCTTCCTCCAGAAGCTTGTCAGAAGGTCACAAAAGGGGATCCCATCATAAATGTGGAACATAAATCTGTGTATAAATCACATAATGGTGGAGCAGATGGTTAAGTGTGAAAAATGGTCATAAGTTCCCCTTTTTTCAGAGCCCTCGTAACTTCGAACGGTCGCTAAACGAGCAGTTGTAAGTCGAGGACTACCTATGCTTATAAACCATTTTCTCGGGCAGGAGCTGCAAGCCTCTACTCTTGCTGAATTAGAACCCAGAGGCTGGGATGGAGCCCATACGATGCTTAGCAAGCATGTATGTGTGTTGTCACCAGGCTCTGTGTGGGTGTCTATGTAGGGCTACTATTTTATTAGTTTTCTTTTTATTATTACTTTTATCTCTTTTATATGGTGTTGTTTCTATGTCTTTGTAAGCTGCCTTGAGTTGCCATGTGCAAGTACGGTAGGTGGCAATATGATTTTTATATTTCTGATAATATATACCTGTACATATACATATACATACATACATTGGGGTGGGGAGGAATTGGGATTTTGCAGTAACCTTCCACTGCCACGCCCACCAAGCCATGCCCACAGAATGGTAGTAGAAAAAATTTGAATCCCACCACTAGTGTTTGTGTGTGTATAATTATTACATATATGTGTGTGTGTATAATATATATGTAATATATGTCTATTGTATATACAGTAGATACATATACACACATATTATATACATATATATACATATATATATATATATACACTCTATATATATATATGTATATATATGTATGTATATAATATATATGTGTATTGTATATACATATGCATACATATAGATATATACACATATTATATACACATATATATGTATATACATACACTATATATATATATATATGTATACGTGTGTGTGTATATGTATACATGTACACACATATATATAAAAATAAAAATAATAAACTAAATTAGGAAATCCCAGTCTGTGGTCCCAGCACGAGGATCCCCACGATTCTTCCCAAGGGGGAACCCCGCTTGTCAGGCAGCCTCGGGCCCGGGGCGACGGACAAGGGGGCCAGAGACCCGGGCGGGTGGGTGGTGGGTCCAGGGCCACCTCCCCGCAAGCCCCGCTCCCGCCGTTTCCACGAGGCGCCGCGCCACGAACTCACCTGAGGAAACGGGCTCGCAGCCCCTCCGCGCACAGCTGGGGACACGGGGGGGAAGACAAAACACCACCAACGTGGGAATGGCCTGGAGACGCGTGTCAGCCCAGCTCCCTCTCCTCCACCGCCGCCCGACCCTCCCCCCCTCACAACGCCAGCTCCCGGTTCAAATTTAAACGTCGCCGCTTCTCCGCCAATGGCGAGCCTGGTATGACTGACGTCACGCGTCACGCATGCGCCGATTGACATTCTCGAAAAAAACCACCTCCTCGGAGGAGGGAGGAGCTTGCCAGGGAGGCGTGGCCCGCAGTTGGACGCAGAAGGCCGGAAGCGGCGAGCGGTTTGATGTTTATTCTTTGTGCGTTTTGCACGCATGCGCGTGGTCCAGTTCACAGATTAGAACGCTGACTTATTAATTTGTTTTTATTATTTTATAAATCGTAAGCGACCCAAACATTTAAATGAATGAATAGATAGATTCAAGCAGGCAAATTAATGCAGGGCGCTTTTTAAAGCTAGAACAAAATTTTCTCTGCAGCTATTACTTTTATAATCAAGTTCTAGAACTGTAAATATTGAAATGAAAATTGCAAAACAAATTATATTGAAAAAGGAGGAATGGTGCCTGGGATATTCAGGGATGAATAATCTTTCATATTATATTACAGTAGTTCATATTATGAAGCTGTAGTACAGAGGCCTCCAAACTTGGCAACTCTAAGACTTGTGGACTTCCAACTCTCTCTGCTGGCTGGAGAATTCTGGGAGTTGAAGTCCACAAGTCTTAAAGTTGCCAAGTTTGGGGACCCCTGCTCTAGTAGCTTATGTCACATCATGGCACAATAACACACCAAAGCGAGGGCTCCTTGACGCTCTTTTTGGCTGGTTGGTTGTCTCTTTTGCATAGTCTATTGATGCCTGATTTGTCAAGAGTGCCAGCCTTCTAGAAATTCCCTGGTGTTTTTGGACTTGGCCTGATCTAGGATTGTGTCACATTTTCCCAATTGAAATTAGAGTTCAATCTGACTATAGGTTGTGAAATCAAAGAATTTTCATCATGCCTTCTGACTGCCAAATGGTGTTCCTGGATGCCTTCTGCCAGTCTTCTGCCTTTTTGTCCTACACAGTGGTTGTTGCATTCCCTTACACTGTATGTTGTAGATGACTCCTGTTTTTTCTTCTGGGGTTGCTGGGTCTTTTGGTATCTGGGACTTTTTGATAAAGTCGGGTAGGTGTCCATTTTGTTGGAATGTGTCGTATAGATGCTCCATTTCCTTTTTCTGCTGATCTGGGTTCCTGCAGTGGGTTTGGACTCATCTAAATAAAGTCCTTACTCAGCTTCTCTTGTGGGAGGTTGGGTTAGGGTTAGAGTTCTATCTGCTTGGGGCAGGGAGACTGGGGATGGTTTCTGCCTCCCTTAACGGTTCCCCCCCCCCCATTTCTCCTTTAGGGGAAATATTCTTTTCTGCCTTTTCATTATTCCCCAAAATGTTTCATTCTCTAGGAGGGTGGGTGGACTGTTGCCTTTCTACAGAAGCAAAAACATCTTCAGCGAAAAAACAAGAAAGTCCAGCTGCCTTTTTGGAGGGGGGAAACGAATACCTTTGGGACATCACAGCCTGTAATTTTGGGGAATATCCTGCAGTGTAGTGGAAAGACACAACTTTTAAATGAAACATGAGCAAACAACTCTTATTTGGGCAATGCATCTAGGAACTTCTACATAAGGCTAGTCTGACCCGCTGTCGTCGGGGTGGGGGGATGGGAGTTGGTTTCTGTTTTGTTCTGTTTTTTGTTTTCCCAAATTTTGTTCTATTGTACTTTACTAATTTATTTGATTCTTTTTGTTCTTATTGTTTTTATTTTTATTGTTTTAAATATGATTTTACATTGTGTAAGCCTCCTTGACTCGCCATGGGCGAATAGGCGGAAATATAAATCAAATAAATAAATAAATAAGGCCGGATGGTGACTTTACAGAATACATGTGCTAGATTTCTGTTTCTAGTTAAAAGGAAACACTGATCCGATAAAGGGAATTTTAAAAACCAGAAGGACTTTTAGAATGTTTTTTTTTTAAATACTATCTTCTATATTATCCCTTACCAAGAAGCCTGTTCTTATCTCTGCTGCTGCAGTATCCTATCTGCATTATGACTACCGCAGCATCTTGGCCTGCGACCACCCAATTATTATGCAATTATTCTGACAGCTCTGCTTTCTTGCAAGTACTAAATATTAGCAAGCTGGCAGAATTCCAAAGCGTGCAGGAATATATTCCCTTCCCAAAAGGCTTTAGGAAACAGCAAAACAAAAATTGCTCCATAATGAACGAACAACGGATCCGTCGTCGGGAAGCAGCTTCAGCCGAGGAAAACAAGCGAGCGGAACAAAGCCGCCAAGAAAAGCGCCCGGCGCTGCATCATTTTGTTGCAAAGACCCAGCCGGGCTTGCAAACTTTTCCCGCCAAAGCGCCGTTCGCCCAAACAGGCAAAAGAGGGGGGGGGGGGGGCGGCGGGAGAAAGAGGGGGCGTGGCTCCGCGCGTCGGAGCAAACCATCGCCACGCTGCTTACAGGGAGGAGTGTTGTTCTGAAGATAGAAGGAAAAAAGCTGTCCCGAGGCCCTTTCTACCTCAGAATAGGAACTCGGAAGGAAAGAAAATTTCATCCACGGAAGGCGGTGCGTATTCCGTCTCGGAGCTCTGAAAGGAAGAAGTGGGGAGAAAAGGTTCCCCCTATAAGGTTCCCCCCTTTTTTCGAGGTGGTAGCGGCCACTTGGGTTTGCGCGCGCGGCGCTACCTGACGCGCCTCAGTTTGCGAGGGCGGCGGCAAGATCGTCCCAACTAGCTCTGTCTCTTTCTCGTCATGTCGTTTCGCCAGCGAAGCCCCTTGGCCGGCCGGACTCGTAGCAGGTGAGAGCCGGGAGGGCCGCCGCGTGGAGCCGCCGCGTTGACGGCCTGAGGAGCTCTTATAGGCCTTTCCTCCCTCATCTCCCTCTGCTTTGTGACCCAAATGAGGCGCCTCAGCCCAGCCCAACATTGGCGGGGATGCCCATCTCCGCCAATATTGGGCTGGGCTGAGGCGCCTCATTTGGGTTGAGGCCCCCGTGTTGAAGCCCCCCCACATATGTCTCGGTCCTCCGGGTAATTTGGGGGGGGGATTTCCCTTGCTCACAGGGGTGGTTGTTCGGGGGGGGGGGTTTCGGATGCCAAAAGCTGGAAAATTGCCTGCTTTAAATCCAACTATAAAGCCCTGGGTTTTACGTGTGCGCGTGTAAATGCCCAAACGCGTGTATCCACACAATGCTGCTCAGTCGATACAATAGAGACCCGTGAAGTAAAACAAAAAAAACCCCTTAGATGGATCTGATTCCTCGTCCAAATGATGGAGGCCGGTACTGAGGGGGGAAAGAAAAGGCCGGAGGTGCCCTTCTTTGGGAAGGAAAGTGTTTAAAATGGATTTATTTATTTATTATTTATTTTAAGCTGCCTGCTCTTCATAAAAACAAAGAGGGTCGGACTCTGAAAGGAGAGGAGGAGGAATTGCTGATGGGAAATGCGTTTTTACGCTCTTGGCCTCCCACTTCTGCTTTTTCCCCCCTCTAAAGTCCTTACAGGAAGTCCTTGGCTTACAGCCGCTTTGCTTAGTGGCCGTTTGAAGTTGCACCCGCCCTGAGGACAAAGCAGTTGGGGGAAAGCTGGGTTCGTGTCATCATGGTCGATCACATGATTCACTTAGTGACCGCAACAGAGCTGGATACGAGCGTCTCAGCAACCGAAATTCCAGTCCCAGAGGCGGTCTCTAAGTGGAGGACCAGCTACAACAGGGGTCTTCAAACTTGTCAGCTTGAAGACTTGTGGACTCAACTCCCAGAATTCCTCCTCCCATCATGTTAGCTCAGGGATTCTGGGAATTGAAGTCCACAAGTCTTAAAGTTGCCAATTTGGAAGACCCTTGGCTTAGATAGATAGATAGATAGATAGATAGATAGATAGATAGATAGATAGATAGATAGATAGATAGATAGATAGGAAAATAGATATAGAAGATGGATACTGTAGATCAAGGGTCTTCAACCTTAACAGCTTTAAGACTTGTTGATTTCAACTCCCAGAATTCCTCCTCCCGTCATGCTAGCTCAGGGATTCTGGGAGTTGAAGTCCACAAGTCTTAAACTTGCCAAGTTTGGAGACCCTTGGTGAGGGTCTCCTGCTTGAGGGCGGAGTTTGGACTAGATGATCTACAAGGTCCCTTCCAACTCTGTTAATCTACTATCTTCAAATCTATTCAGCTGATAGAAACCTTAACTCCGTGATGGCGAACCAATGGCACGTGAGCCCCAAGCAAACTTAATTGCACTGGGCATGCATGTGCCTCCTGGCTGATTTTTAGCCCATTTGAGGCCTTTTTCAGCCTGCCAGAGGCTTGAGGGAAGCCTTTGCAGGCCGAAAAATAGGCCTGTTTCATCACTTCCAATATTTCTGGAAATAAAGGAAGTGATGAAACAGGCCTACTTTTCGGACTGCAAAGGCTGCAGAGACTTCCTCAAGCCTCTGGCAGGCTGAAAAAGGCCTCAAATGGGCTGAAAATCAGCCGGGAGGCGCAGTGCAGGTAAAGGGGTGGGGAGGATGCACAGGGGGTGGGGGGGGCCACGTGCATTGCCTTCTGGGTGTTGGCACATGAGCACAAACACAATTTTTGGCACAGGAGCCCAAAAAGGTTAGCCACCACTGCCTTAACTGATTTGTGATGTCCCCAATCCCAACCTCTATCGTGCCTAAATAACAACCACAGAGGTAGAAGGAACCTCAATCTCTTGGAAACCTCCAGTTATCTTTGTCTGAACTCTCCAGCAAACCTCTTACTTCTCTATGATATTATATAAAAAGTCTTAACAGATTTGATAGATCTTGAGTCTGTCTTAAGAGAGAGAAAGCATCAGAATGGGATTTATGGAGATTCTCTGTCATCCAGGTCATGGTTGTCCCAAAGGACCCTTGCCCTACAGGCAGTCCTCGACTTAACAGCTCATTGAGTGGCCATTCAAAGTTGGAACGGCTCTGAAGATAGTGGCTTACGACCATATATTTTCAATTTAAGTCCCTTGCAGCATCTTCATGGTCCCACAATATATATTCAGAGGCCTGGCTTTATATTTATGATGGTTGCAGCATCCCAGGGTCACGTGATTCTCTTTTGCAACCTGACCAATGGGGAAGCCGGATTCACTTAACAAAGGTGGCAAGAAAAGTGGTAAAATGGGGCAAAACTCACTGAGCAAATGTCTCCCTTAGCAACTTAAAAGCCTGAGCTCAGTTGTGGTTGTTAAGTTGAGGATTGCCTGCATTCAAGAGCTAGGAACAATTCAAAATGAGCGATTCCCAGGCCAGCTTGACCTGTGTAGCTTCTGAAACTGCTTCTAATTAGGAGGACCGATAATTTGTTACTTCTTTTCCCTGAGTGTTTCTTCTTTTTCCCTGCCTCTTGGCAGATCAACCGCTTCATGGAGTCAAGGCAGGAAGCGTGATGCAGATGGGAAGCACAGGAATACACACGAGCCCAGTGGCACAGCCATTGACTACGATGCGTACAGTCTGGCAGATGGCAGATCGGAGAGGTAGGTGCACAGAAATAGTTCCTCACTATTAAGCACAGTTAAGTTCTGCTTAAGGCAGAGGTGGCCATAAAATGTTCAGTTCCTGGTACAATATTTTAGCACTGTACTCAGTATTTTTAAGTAGCATGCTGGTGGTATCCCAAACATGATAAGCACTGTTCTGCATAGAGTAACTCAAGCACTTAGTGATACAGGAAGGTTCAGTAATACATTGTGGATGATGTGGCTTAATCTGCGACGCAGTTGAGATGGGGTATGCTCTGCTGTGGTGTTTTAAATATTCAAAGCTGTTACTTTGTTTTTCCTGCAACGGTATTCAGTTTCACAACCCCAGAGGGTCACAAGCCCCATTCGAGATGTTCAGACTGGGGGAGTGCAGTTGAAGAAGATGAAATGAGGACTAACGTCAACAGAGAAATGGCCAGGTACAGCAGATCTGCAATTTGTTTAAATTCAATTTGTCTTACCTGAGGTCAGAAACAAATCTTTATTCTTTGAGATAGGGAGGGAGATCTAGTAAGGTAGGGGAGGTATTACCCCTTTTCATGGGGCACGCGCTTTTGCGCTCAGAATAGAAAACAATTTTATGCTGTAAGACTTAAGGTGGAGAATGTGCTATAAAAAAGCTGGCTCTGGTCCATAAATCCAGTAGGTCAGGAAAATCTGGGTCAAGAGTTACCTTCTAACATGCGAGAATATTTTTTAAGTGTTACATTTGTTAAATAATAAAATACTAACAAGGGTGTAGCAGAACAGCACTGTAGCAATACATGCACTGGAAATAACTTAATTTCAAAAAAATGTTTTACAGATACAAAAGAAAGCTTCTAATAAATGAGTTTGGAAGAGAAAGGAAGACCTCTACTGGAAGGTAAAAAAAATACCATTGTTCATAGCAAATCTACCAGGGATGATCTGTGAAATGGAGGCTGATGAGAATGAATAATTGAAGCATGGTTATATTAAAAGTGAGTAGGAATGAGAAGTTATGAGGGAAATGAAGAAAAGAGGAGACATTTCCCATGATAAGGGCAGAATAGCACTAAAAGTACCCCCCCCCCCAAATAAATAAATAAATAAATAAATAAATCTCCTTCGGCATGTGTCTGAGAATGCAAAGCCATGAAAAGGGAATAAACGAAAAATAAAACTTCTGTTTTTCCAGTTCGGATTCCAAGGAATCTACAGCAGCCGTGGAACTGGAGACGGACGAGGCTGTTCTAATGAGGAGACAAAAACAAATAAATTATGGGAAGAATACATTGGCATATGACAGATATATTCAAGAGGTTCCTAGGTAAGTGGAGATACTTTTCAGTACAAAGTATAGTTTGTAAGTATTGGGGCAAACTTAAGGTTTTGGTGTAAAGAAAATGAATTTTTCCTCCCAAGATGAACCTATACTTTTTTTGGTCTCATAAATCACCTGAATCTTTTGTAGCATTATAGATGATCCAGCATCTTGAATCATATACATAAATTATACTTCTAAGAAAGAAACATAGCCTTGTTTTTGATGGGGGAAGGGAAGCAACAGGGAAAAGATAAAATGAGAGGTTGGAAAATTATCCCTGGAAAGTTGGCCATAACGTCATACTGATTTCTGGCTCACCCACTTTTTACTAAGTTGCTACTATAATTTCTCATTTCTGTTCTCATTAACGGCTACGTTGAAGGCTGTGGCAGAATATTCTGAGAAGCTGAAGGTCTCTGATGCCAAATTTGCACTAAATTATTCCTCTATGTAAATATTGAAACAAATGTAAACTGCAGTAGGGCATTGGGGAGAGGAGGGTGGCGTAGGCTCGTTGGAAGACCAGCGGTCCTATTTCTGAACAACCTTGCAAATGGAAGGCCTGTTTTATTTGCTCTGGAAAAATTTATTTATCCAGAAACTGCTGCAGGGCTAAGTTGCTGAAGGTCGGTGGTGTGCTAAAAGTAGCCGAACTGTTTCTCTCCCAGGTGTCTACGGGTTCCAGGGGTCCATCCAAGGACTCCAAATAAATTTAAAAAGTACAGCCGGAGATCTTGGGATCAACAGATCAGGCTTTGGAAAGTTGCGTTGCATTTTTGGGACCCTCCCCACGAAGAAGGCTCCGATGCCCAAGGACTGTAAGTAGCAGCAGTGTCTCTTAAGGGCGCACAGATAGTAAGCCTTTAAACGCTGAGGGTTATTTTTATTCAGGAATCATTCAACAGCAGCAAGTATCTGAAATTTATTAGGCTTGTTTCTTAACAAAGCAAAGTTTAGCTTAAGGGCTGCATAATTCATTTTTGTGGAATTGGGTTCAATAGCCATAGTTACAGGTAGGCCTCACTTAATGACTGTCTCATTGAGCAATCATTCGGTTACAAGAGTGCTGAAAAAATAACTTTATGGCTGGTCTTTTGACTTTGTCCCTCTGTGTGTGTGTATGTGTGCGTGTTCGACAGTTGGGCCCTTTGTAGCCAGCAGGCATTTGTGATAGTTGCAGCGTCACAAGGTCACGTGACTGCCATTTGCCCACTTTTTTGTGATAAGTGGAGTCCATGGAGAAACTGGCAGTGAAAGGGCAACTCTTGGTCACGTGATTTCTCGCTTAAGGACAACATTAGTTTAACAGCCATGTTCTGGGGTGCTTTGCTCACTGGCCACGTGGCTTAGCAAGATTGCTGCTAGTCTCAATTGTGATTATGTGAAGACTACATGTAGCTTTCTACAAAATGCATGGAGCTATAATGCTAAGTATGTTGATACAAGGATTATTAACTGTTGTTTATCTTTTTTTTAACTTCTTAAAAAAACTAAGACAATTTAACATGATGTACTAGCAGGTTGTCAGAATTGTATGCCACCTCCAGAACATAGTTGGTGCAGGAGAGCACGTGCAGTTATTTTAAAACAGAATTATTTTTCTGAAGGTTTTATTTACATTGCTATCTACTTACCTAATACAAATGGATCCTTACATTAATGAAAATAGAAAAAATTCACCAATTAAAAAGTTTTCTGAATTATTTAAATGTAATACTAGAGATCATTGGAAAATGCATGTGATTTATGCCTTCAATTCCTCTTTGCCTAATTTCCCTGCAAATATTGAGGTCACCGGCTCAATCGGGAGGCAGGTTTTGGGTCTAAAGAGAGGCTTAAATGGGTTAAAGCTAAATTGTCTATCCCAACATTAGAGACACATTTTCTAATTTGCTAATTCCATGTTTTATTTTTGCAGTAGCCCTGTTGATCTTGGTGATATGGAAACCGAATCTGTAGGAAGCAATTCCTTGGTGCTACAGGGAAGTTCCCAAGAAAACAATGTAAGTAATTTGAAGCTTGGTT
This sequence comes from Bungarus multicinctus, assembly GCA_023653725.1. Taxonomy (NCBI): domain Eukaryota; kingdom Metazoa; phylum Chordata; class Lepidosauria; order Squamata; family Elapidae; genus Bungarus; species Bungarus multicinctus. The sequence continues at coordinate 55,360,246 of CM042851.1, read as the reverse complement.
TAAGTTGTGTCAGTTGGCATAGATTGGTAGTTGTGTAGTGCCTGTAGGAGTAGTCTACCCTTGGCCATCCTAAAGATTCCCCCCTCCCTTTATCCTTTCCCTCTACTCTCTGCCTCTTTTCTCACCTAATTAGATTTCCTCTCTCTTTACTTCATTTCCCAACCATCTTGCACGTTGCCTTTTTTCCTTTCCTTTATGCTTTCTGCCATTAGCACAGTCACTGCTTTAATTAAGGGGGACTTAACCAAGTGGGCATCTGTTGTGGAAGCTGTTCAGAATGTGCTACAGTGACACCCCTTCAGCCAGTGGAGTAATCTTGACTAATGTATGTCATTGCAGCTGTCAGAGTAAAGTTTCAAATATTTTCACCAGGATGAGGCTGTAAGTTTTTGGTGGGGTGTGTTAATACCTCCTGAGCAAAGGGATAGGATACGAATGAATCTGGGGTGTGCATAGAAAGAAAAATCAGGGGTGAGTAGGCAGGCAGAGGCACCCGGGTGTTTGTCGCATACAGTTTTGTTGAGAATAATTGTGATTTCTTGAGGGTAGATTGTTCACTACAGGTAGTCCTTGAGTTATGACTGCAATTGAGCCTGGCCATTACAGTTGTGGGTTGGAACAGTCGTAAAACAGATCAGCATGGGACCAGACCTGATTTTACCTCCTTTTCTGTGGTGGTAGTGAAAGCAAGTGGCCTGGTTGTTAAGCAAACCGCGTGGCTGTTAAACAGGCTCATCGTTCGCTATGGGGTGGTTTTTGCTGAAAAAAACAGGGTAGACATTGGCTTGTGGCAAAACCATAAACCATGGTCAGGTGACTGCAGGATGCTGCAAACAGCCATAAATGTGAGCCAGTTGCCAAGCACCCAAAATGGGACCATGTGGCCATGGTAGAGGTGGTGGTGGATGTCAGAACTTTGGAACCTGGGAGTAAATCCCCTTTGGCGATTGCGTTGTATATTTGAATGGTTATAAGTTGAGGACTACCTATACTTCTGAGTATTGAGGACTATGTTGTCAAATTTTCATTGGTCTGGGGTGATATAAGGGCTCCTACCATGGGTAGAGAGTTGGACTAGAAGACCTCCAAGGTCCCCATCATCCCTAGGATTCTATGCTTTTTGATGCAGTGCATCCACTTATTTCTTAAGTAAAATTAACTGATGTTCCTGGTGTGTTAATTTGGTAGCCTTTTATTCTAGGTGAATTGCACAGACCCCAGCCAAAGCGAGAAGAAGAATTGAGCATCAACTTGATGACTAAGTCCAGCTCGAGGCACCTTCTGGCATGAAGCTTCTGTCACCGGTAGAATCGAGTGTCCTGCAGGCAACCCCAGTAGATTCAGACAGAAATAAGAAATTCTCCTGTATTGCCATCCAGAGCGGTGGCAATTTTAAGATGAAAATCAGTGTTTCTCTTGACCTTTTTGGAATGCATAAAAACGGAGTCCTATCTAATTGTGTGACTGCCTAATTTATATACCTGCATATGAAGCAGGTGGCTTTGAAAGCAGTTGGCCTGTAGTTAAGAAAAACCCAAATAGGCAACGTTGCCAGTTTTAGCAGTTATTAAAAAACGACATTGTAGTAAGAAAATAGTTTTAGCACTTGGTTAATGTCTTTTAACCATGACACAAGTCTAGGTAGGCAGGAAGAGGTGGTTCTGCACTCTGTCCTGTAATTTTTGAAAGTGAGAATTGATGCTGTTTGAATTGATTGTTTCAGAATTCCCAAACAATTGGCAATAACCTTTTCCCAGGATTTGCAGGCCCCTTCGGGAAATAAAGGCCCTCTTGGATGGCACTCCTCACCGAGTTTTAAACCGATAACTTGTAAATAGTTTTCTGCAGGGCTGTGTGAACTTTGAAGGGAGCCTGAGAATGTTATTTTTATTCATTCTTAATATAATTTTTTTTACTATTGTTGCTGTTTTTGTATGGAATAAAATATAAATAAAGCAAGACTGTCTTGTATGGCTTGAATAAAAGTCTATCGTTTTCAAGCATTCTGAAAAATGCAGATAAAGATCCAGAAAACTCCAGCCAGCTGTTCACGTGGCTAATTGTGGTTATAAGTGGAGACCAACTACCAGAAATGGAATATATTTTAATTTCTTAAAAAGCCATTTTGAAATTGCAGCTGTGTTCACATAGTTTGGGTTATTCCACTGAATTTAATCAGATGGGCTCATTTCTGAGTGAAAGGATGAATGTGAATGGATTGCAAAATGAATGCCTTCGGTGCAAACTTTTTGGAATGTCTGACTCAAACTGTATCTTGCTTTGGGATCTGCAGACCCCAAAACAACTTTTAAGTCTATCCCTGCAAGACTGAACTGCACAAGTTCCAACTCAGAAATGGATTTTACTTTCCAAGAACTAATGGAGTAGACATGGCTGGTCTTGGGAGGTGTGGCCGCAAAAAAAAAACCCTTTTCCTGGTCATTGTTGGCCTGTTTTGCTACAGTTGAACAATTACTGATTGGATTTCTGCTTTCTGAAGTCAATAGTCCATTCACCCTTCAAGAAATGCCCTTTGATTATGTAGAGCTGGAGCATTTGTGCTTAAGAGCATTATTGCTCTTCAATAAACAGGCACACCAAAAAAACAACATGGGAAATACCAATGTTTAATTGGGTCAAATGGCATGTGTTTATTTTTTATACCACCTCAGGAGACTGTCTCTTTTCATAGGCCTTCCTGACAAAATGCCAACTGAAATTGTTTATGCATATGCACACACAGAGAAAAAGTCTCATTTTGGTTGCATAGAACTAATTTATAAGGGGGGGTGATCAATTTTTTTAGTTCAAAGCTAATTTGGATCAAAGTCTCCTGCTTGGCTGCCTTACAATTTGTGTAAATGCTATGTAGTTGTTCAACTAGAAGCCTACACCTCATATTTTCAACCACTCTCACCTTTTGACCTCCCGAATTGTATGAAAAGCTTGAGAGGACCCCAGCAAAATATCCCTAAGAAAATGGATCTGTTGGCTGTAAAGAAAAACAATCTCAAACCACAATCGGCTTTTGTTTAACCATATACTGTATTTAGTTTCCTTTCTCATGTTACCTTGACTCCCTGGGTTCAATTCATGTTTGGCTAATGGCCTTTGCATTCTCTCCCCAAGCTCAGCTCAGTGGCTCTCGACATGCATCTACAGGGAAATTGCGTGGAAAGTCCCCTTTTTTCTTTTTTCTTTCTATATGTTTGAACCATTTCACCTTGTGATTGACTCCAGTGAAATAGTCCTTTTTCTCCTTCAAACAAGGATGATAAGTAATCCACTAGCCATTTGATCCCCAATATTGAAACAAGGTGCTTGAAAAAAATTAATTTGCTAAGGCTGTTATTTAGTCCACAACAGAACTGGCATTGTGGAGGTGGAGGTACAGGTAGTACTCCGCGACATAACCCCAATTGTGCCCTGAATTGCTGTTGCTAAGCAAGACAGTGAGCTTTGCCCTGTTTTATGCCCTTCCCTGCCACAGTTCAGTGAATCACTGCAGTTGTTAAACTTGTAACAGTTAAGTGAATGGCTTCACCATTGACTATTAAGGTTGCAAAGGGGATGACCCTGGGACTTTGCATCATAAATCCATGCCAATTTTGATCATGCAACTGGGGATGTTACAACAGCCGTAAGGGTTAAAAACTCATAAGTCACTTTTTTCAGTGCCCCTGTAACTCTGAATGGCACTTTTCTCCGAGCTCGGAGGTCTTTGAACTTGGCAACTTTAAGACTTGTGGACTTCCAACTCCCAGATTTCTCCGGCCAGCTGAAGCTCCGTTCCACACACATTTTGAGTATTAGTTGATTTGGGGTCCAGTATCTGTAAGGCGACATTGTGAAAGTGATTCCCATAAAAGCTCATAACATTGGTTTATGCTTTGGAGGCTAAGTACATAGTTAGGAAATCTTCCCTGCTCCTTCCATTTAAAAAAAAAAATACCCCAAAAATGTTTATCTGGACACACAAATGAATTGGAACAAGATAGAGCAGTGATGGATGAGCTGATGCTCCCTTTGCCAATTTTTATCATTTCTTGTCAGTTATGGAAATAATTTTCAGAAATTGAAAGCTGTGAAAAAATGCAAAATAATAATAAGGGCTAGAAGGAAGAGGAACATTGGATTCCACTTTTCCAATGTTACCTGATTTAGCCTTACCCCAAATGATATGAAAAGGAGAGTCTAAAGGAGTCCTTTTTGCAGCTCTTATCTAAGAAACAATCATGGGAGCAAATCAGCAAGTGAGAGTGTTGACGTAAACTCAATACAGCAGGGAGAACAAAAACATACAACACAGGTCTCCAAACTTGGCAACTTTAAGACTTGTGGACTTCAACTCCCAGAATTCTCCAGCCAGTTAGTGAAGTCCACAAGTCTTAAAGTTGCCAAGTTTGGGCACCCCTGCATTGCAATAGGGCCCAAACATTAATCTTTGCAGTGCGCAAAAAAAAAAAGGTGCCATCTTTGCAGGACAATGGTTGCTATTATAATCCACCACTAGATGGTGCCAATGTTCCAGAAATTCAACTTTGTGGTCTACCCTTTGCAGGCGCATCTGGCACCCAAGAAGAATCACAGGTAAAATCGAACTTTCCTTCCCTACTTCCCCCTTCCGTGTGAGCATTTTTTTTTTCCCTTCTGAACAATGTACATGGCTAGATAGTGAAAAGTATGGCTCGTCTAGTGAAGAGAAGGATTAGGAGTGATAATCTTCCTGTAATTGAGGAGCTGTCACAGAGAAAAGAGGGTCAACTTATTCGCCAAAGCACCCGAGGGCAGGATAAAAAGTAATAGATGGAAACTTATTAAGGAGAGATACAACCTGGAATTAAGGAGCAAAATTCCTGACAGTGGGTATTTGAAACAGGAACAGTATAAAGAGCACATGGTTGTTAAAAGCAATGAGTTGAGTGTTTCCTTTTATTGTGTAACAGAGCTAGATAAGGGTGACTTTAAATAAATCCATGAACATTTTGGGGATACCTTAGCATGGACTACTATGAGAACTGATTTTCTGTGGCTGCTCCAACTACATTGAGGCTGTAACGGGTGGGATTCTACCAGTTCGCACCTATTCGCTAGAACCGGTTGTTAACATTCTAAGCCGTTTGGAGAACCGGTTGTTAGAAGAAATTCCTGGCCTAATCCTGTAAGGAAGGCAGGAAGGAAACATTCTGGTGTTGCTTACAGAAACTGCCTCTCCGTTAACCCTGATTACATTCTTGGCAGGACTAGACTTCCTGTCTCAGGAACGTCTCTGGAGTTTTTTTCCCCTCCTTTGCTGGTACTTTGCTTGTGTGGAGTGACCATTCAAAGTTACAATGGCACTGAAAAAAGTGACCTATGGCCATTTTTCACACTTACGACTGTTGCAGCATCCCCACAGTCATGAGAGGCCAGGCGAGGAGATGCGTGCCTCGGTGTGAGTGATATTGAGTTGGCCACACACAGCCAATCACATGACCACCAAGCCACGCCTACCACCTAAGCCACACCCACAGAACCGGTTGTTAAAAAATTTGAATCCCACCCCGGGCTGTAAGTAATGCAGCAACCTTCTTTTGCTTTTCAAACTAATATTTAGACAGAAATATTATATTTAAAGACCTCAACGAAAGGCTGAATTATGGTCCTAAAATATGGAGTTTCATACCATCTCATGAAGAGCTTTGGTTCCGTTGACCTGAGATGTGGGAGACAGGATAATCCTACTTAACTGGGAAGGAAGTTGACTCTTGACTTTCAGAAATGGTTCTAGGTTATGGTTTTGTTCTTATACGCCTGGATTGAAACCACCAAATGGTATCAAAGATAATAGGAAAAATATATCCAGCTCCTGGTTCATGCCACGAAGCCTTATTTCAGTTCTGCGCTAGCCTTTCACTCTCTTTTCCCTACATCTCTTGTAGAATTGGAAGTCTTTGGAAATAAGCCCTTGAGATGAAATCTAACCAAACTTCATGGAAGCTGTTGCTGAAGGTTATTTACTAGAAAGAGTGCAGAGAAGAGCAACAAAGATGATTAGGGACTGGAGGCTAAAACATGAAGAATGGTTGCAGGAATTAAGTATGTTTAGTTTATTGAAAAGAAGGACTAGGGGAAACACGATAGCAGTGGTCCAATATCTCAGGAGCTGCCCCAAAGAAAGACAGGATAAGAAGTAACAGGTGGAAGAGGAGAGAAGCAACCTGGAATTAAGGAGGAATTTCCTGACAGTGAGAACAATTAACCAGTGGAACAACTTGCCTCCAGAAGTTGTGAATTCTCCAACACTGGAAGTTTTTAAAAAGATGTTGGATAACCATTTCTCTGAAGTGGTGTAGAGTTTCCTGTCTAGACAGGGGGTTGGATTAGAAGACCTCCAAGGTCCCTCCAACTCTGTTATTCTGATTAGGGCACTGGAGGCTTCAACACGTTTTATACAGTAGGTATCAATTTAGGCACACTAATTAACTTTCACGCACAAGCAGGCAATCATCTTAAGTCAACATCCGGGGTTTGATTGTTTTAAACTCGGTATCAATACTTGATCTCCGAAAGGACAATACTAATAAAATGTAACACAGTCCTGACACAAATTGAATGTTTTAGACATATTCAAATCCTGGCAGATCTTTACATCTCCAAGAAGTCCTTCAACCCGATATCCTTTTAAAAAAAATCGATCATGTGGTTATTGGATAAATAAAATATGTGATTGTTCAGCACATAAACACCCTTTGTTAAATGTGTCCATCAATAGACAATTCGTATAAATGATACTAACTATCTTCAGAGGCATAATATCACCTTTATTGATAAAATAAATCTCCGAAAGACAGATCAAATGGACGTCAACTAACCATGCATGACATTAACAGGAATTAGCCCCAAAGCATCCCACACGGGACAAAGAATCTCCAGTCCAAAGCCATCGTACTTCGTATTTCTTCTCGGTGTGTGCAACAAATGCCATCAAGACCATAAACCATTTTATCATCTCACATTTATTTTGTCCATGTTCATCACAATCTATCTTGCCATCTTTCTCTGGGTCTTCCTAAGTCTCTTAATATCTTTCTGAAGACACTCACTTCTAAATGCATGAAAGGATGGAACTGAGCTGCTCTGACCAAGGCTTCAAGAGACCGTAATTAAGCACACGCTTAGTTAAAACAACGCTTGTTTTATTTCAATGCTGGGAATTATTTTCATTCCCAACCGGTAATGAGTCCCAAACAGTCCCTCAAGATAAGCACCCTCCTTTCTCTCCTTTAAATTTCTGCCAACAACTAGAGTGCCAAATGAATTATAAAAAAAACCCAACTGAAATACAAAGTCCACACAGAGCTTTAAGGATTAATCCGAACAAAATGAATGACTTTGCTTCCTGCAAAGGTTTCGTCATCTTGGCCTGACTTTTATCCCTTATGAGAGGGGCAATCACCTCCCAGCCTTACCCCCAAGTTGCCCCTTTTGACTCAGCTGCTCTCACCTTCTAGCAGCTCTGCGCATACGTGCACTGGGAACAGGCTCCCCTTGTTCTTCTGCCTCACTGCTGCCAGACTCCAGAGGCTCCAAAGGCAGCCCCCCACTCCCAGATGGTCCTGGCCCCATCTCTGCATCCGACACAGGACCCTCGTCCGAGTCCTCCCCACATTCCCGCACTGGTCCCCATTTTCCCACACTGTCCGATTCCATTGCTGTCTGCACAGGCTGCTGGTGAACCACAACATGAGCACAGATCCCATGGCCAGAGGATGCCTGGCACACCGAAAACAGTCATAAGTCAATCACAGTGAGCTCAGTCAGAAAATGATGACTTTTGTTGTGAGATCAAAAAATGCTCCCCAAGGAAATTCTACGTCATATTGGAGAAACACAACTCTCTTTTCCAGGGCAGCAAAACTTGCCACTTCTGCATTTGTGACTTAACAGTGTGTTCCAAGCATCAACCAGCAATCACTGAAGTGAGATACGGTAAAGTCCGCTAGTTTGGCCCAGCCATGGTTTGATGCCTCCAGAAGATGCTTCCAGTTACTCGCAGGAGACATGAGCTGTCGCGGGATTTGTCCTGCAATCAAGAACCAAGAGATGGGAGAATTGGAAAGTTTTTGCCGGCTTGGTTGAGACTGCAGGAAAAGGCAAAATGCATCAGTGCCCTTACTGCAAGGGAAGGGCGAAAGTATTTATTTGGGTCATTTGTTTCCAGATATTTTCAAGGACAGGGCTAGGAATCCAACTCCTTCTATCTTTTTGACACTTTGCAACCTTTTTTCTATCCAGCAATTTCAGCTCTAGTAAATTCTCACCCCACTCCACCCCCAATTCCTGGTGTTTTAATATTGCAGTTCCAACTTGTGCTTTGAAGTCATGAATCTTTTGTTCTAGCTTTGCTTCCTTGGTGGCCTCAGCCAAGTTATTCTTTCCCTGGCTTAAGCCTTTGACTTGCCCACCTGCAGAATGAGGAAGAATAATATTGTTCTTTCATTCAAAACTGATTGGAAAATAACAAGACTATGAAAAGCCTTTGTAGAGTGGTAGACAAACAGCTGGGTGTACAATCTGGAAGCTCCTAACATCTGCTAGATGAAGTAGGGATTGTTACCAGGTTTCTGGAGCAGCTTCTTCAATTCCATGCTTCTCTCTTGTACAATGAGGTACCACTTTTTCTGACCAAACCTTTATATTCAAACTTGATGTGGTTCAGAAGGAATCTGAAAACTGCGGATGTGATTAAAATTGCAATGATCTGGCCTGGGTATTCATAATGAGGCTTCATCCTGTCCAAATTTTGATAAACCCACTGAAGGTTTTTGAAAGTCTTCTGCTTTCACACTCCGTGATGTCACATACTCAATGTCACCAGCGGCACCAATCTGTTTGTTTTATGCATTGTTATGACAAAGGGATTTGTAAATTTTGACAAAAATCTTTGTCCCTGTGTAGTAAGCAATAAATTATCCAGGAACACTTGAATCCAGTTGAAAAAATTTAGCCTAATTGTCCTGTTTGATTTTACGGTTGCAAATTTGGTTAAGTCTGGATTTCAGATTCTTTCTGAACCACATCAAGTGTAATAAGACATTACTTGTTATATATAAAACTTTTGGGTAATTTTTGCCATTTTAAAAGCATGCTAAGAAGCTACTGCTCAGTCCAGTTATTGAGAGCCATCTTCATCATTTTAATCAGGGGATTGAATTTTCAATTTTTTTCTGGCTCACCCAATCTCATTTCAAAGTACAAGGGCATTTTGTAGAACTATAACCCCTGGAAGGAAAAAAAAAATTAAATTAAGAGCTAGAAAATTCTCCAAATCCATTTTAGCATCATGACTCAAATTCCCTCCTTCTTGTACACCAAAATCACAGTAGTAGAACCAAAATATCAGGGAGAGAGAGTGGTGATGTGGAAAGAGTTGAGAAGGTCTGTATGGTAGCCCTACAACCTAGAGATGCATGGCTCTCCATCAGAAGATTCTCGCTTTCCAAGGCTTTCCTTGCAAAGATAAGAGTTACGAGTCTTAAACAGCCAATGAATTTGACCATTTAAAGTAGGATGTGCAAATCCTGCTCATCCTTCAGAACAGAACAAGCTTTTTTCTCTCTTTTATTTCCTCTGAGACAAACCCAAATGTTTAATGTTCCCGATGTGCCATTCTGAACTCTGTTTACAGACTGTCACCTTAGTGCCCAACCTTCCTGGTTCCCGTAATGGTTTTAGTGGGTTTTGGGGGACCTAGATTCTTACTACTCCCCCATCTACCTCTCCAATTCCCCCCTTTCCACCCTGGAGAAACCTTGTATGTCTGGAGGGGCTTCCTTGTTCTCCTTCCCGCCCAACAGCTTTGAGCCAAACAATCAATGCTTCGGTCGCCTCTCAACTTTTTCCCCCCTTCGCTTTTTCCAATTAATTAATTTAAATTGACCATTAAGTCAGCAGAGGTTTTGATTGATATTTTCATTAACAGCCCTCTCATGCAGACCTGTCCAACACCTAAGAAATGTATGATAATGTCCAATCTGCAGGAAGGGCCTGGGCCTCTCCCTTCACCTCTCAGTTCCAGTGAGTTATTACTCGAATTGTGCTGGCTGTTTCATTGAGTGTAATTTGAATACAGATTAGCTGCCCTGGTGTTCCAGAGCTTTAGCATTATCATTACTGGGGACAGTAATTTGACTGATGAACACGTGGGTTATCACAAGGTTATCACCTTCACAGTTCTGGAAAAGTCTCCCAACCCCACATGTGGAAGGGAAGACACGCAGCTTCCGTGACAAAATTAAGCCCTGTAAATTGGTTCCTCCAATAACTTATTGAATAAATTCCTTTCCTAATTAAAGAACCGATATCCCTCTTTACTCTCAGGTATTCCAAGGCTTTATTAGATTGATGAACTAATATCAATTTGACTTTCTTAAAAAATGTGAATTAAGCACCTTCATCCAATTACACACGAGCACTCCATACGTGTAAAGTGATTTAGAAAGCTAAGCAGACAAAGGAAATATATTGGCTTGAGCTCATGAAAGCAATTATTATTCGGCCACTCCTTCTCAAAAGACATGCTTTTTCTTAATTAGGAAAGAATGAAAAAAAGGCTCCATAATTTACAGGAAAAAGAATCCAGACTGGGATGATACTGAAATTTCTGCTTAAGTTATAGTATAACTGGGCCACTCAACTATAATTATCCAATCCTGTGATGAGTTAAAGTACTCAAGGCGTTAAATTTGGCTCCATTATAACAGAAAACCAGTGCTTTCTGCTAATCTTTCAACTCAAGGAATGTGAAAGCTGCAAAAGAAATGAATTTATAATTTGAACCGAAAGGAAAGCATTAGTGTGAAAGTTGCAGTGGAGCTGAATTCATTTGGGGCAAAAGGTTCAGAGGTTGTGATAAATGCACCTGTCAAAAAAGCCAAATAAATCCAAAATTCATCGTGCATCAGAAATGTTGGACGTTCAATTTACAGTAGCTGCACAGATGACACGGAAAGCTAGTTCAAAATGAACAAACATCAAATGCTGACATGTTTGAAAAGCCAATTGATTCCATTCAGGACTCATTATCAGCAATGAAGATTTAATGGGATCAGGATTGAATTTCATACATTCAAAATTATCTGTCACATGATATTTTCATAAGAAAGTATCCGGGCGTCTGAAAATCATCCTAATATTCTTTCACCCAAAATTGTAAGTGCTTCTTAGGAAAAAAAAATATTGTCTACAAATTGTAGATATTTTGTGCTTCTATAATTTAATTGGAAGAAAATACCCAAAGCAATGGTTTTTAAAAACAAAAATGCTTTGCCAATGAGGCCAGTTGATGTAAATCAATTAATCATGAAAACAATTCGGCACATGGAAAATTGAACCTTCAGTTAGATGCTATCAGCTCAATATCCTTTATATTGTCCCTGGATAGAGATAATACTTCTGTTATCTTCCTGAGAATCTACCTCCTCTACTTTAACAGAAATGATCAAGTGATAGTTATAAAACCCTTGATGTTTGTCCTTGGATGAAAAAGGCCCAGGGAGACCTAGAAACACTCGTTTACTAGAATTGCAGTGGTGAATTTTTACAACTTGGCTAAAGTGAGGGACTCAACCTTTCTGTGGCTTCTCTGATTTAAAGGGGTCTTTTAGGGAGGAAAATGCGCTGAAACCTTGGGTCGAAATGCCTTTAAATGGAGAGGAGCTCATCATCACCCATCACCCTAAGCCTTTGGAAGTTTATTCCACTTGAAAGAAGAGCACTGGAAATAAGCTGGAGTCAGCTGGTCTGTTTGGAGTCACCGGGCATTTAGTTCCATTCTTCCCATGATTTCATTCAGCTCTGTGCTTCCAAACTGGGATTCCAAGAAACAGGGCCTTGACTATGCAGAGCCCAACCTTCAGCAGAAGAAGCTGCCTGCTTCCAGAAGAATGGGTTCGCTTCGCTGATGTTGTCCTGAACTGGTAAAGCATTATCCAAGGGGCTGCCCCAAAGAAGACGGGGGTCAATCTAGATCAGGGGTCTCCAACCTTGGCAACTTTAAGACCTGTGGACTTCAATTCCCCAGAATTCTGGGAGTTGGTCCACAAGTCTTAAAGTGGCCAAAGTTGATCTAGAACTTGGTCGCCAACCAGTGGGCCAGGAACCACTGGTGATCTATGAGAAAATGTTGGTGGTCTGCAGAGAAATGTCCCCCCAAAGTGATTAATCCAGGCTGTACGGGAACACAAGGCTGCGCCGCCCACATGGCCCACATGGGAACACAGGGCTTGTGTCACTTGCATTACGAACAACACGAGGTAGTGAGGGGAGGGGGGAGAGGGAGGAGGGGGAAACTTGCCCCACTCATCCCATGCACCTTGCCTGGCCATTGGGCTGCTTCTTTCCGCTTCTTTCTCCTTCTGCTTTTGGCTACACGCAAGGAAAGCAGCAAAAGTCTTTCTTTCTCTCCCCCAAACTCCGCCAGAAATGAGTCTTTGGGACCCTGCAAGGCCTCCTGCTCCAAGAGGCTGCGCCGGCAAAGACTCATTTCTGGCGGAGTTTGGGGGAGAGAAAGAAAGACTTCTGCTGCTTCTGCTGCTTTCCTTGCATGAAGCCAAAAGTCTCTCCCTCCCCCCCCCTCTCCCCCTGAGAACGGAGCTGGAGACGGTATCCTGCGATCCCAAATAAAGAACGATCGATTGGTAGGAAAATGGGGTGGGGGATTTTCCTGCAGATTTTTTGGGGGATTTTCCCAAGATCTCTGCTGCTTTCTGCAGAGACCCTGGGAAAACATCAGCAAGCCACCATCAGTCAAAATTGATATTAGTCGTCTGCGGGATTTAAAATTATGAGTTTGGTGGTCCCCAGGGTCCAAAAGGTTGGCAATCCCTGATCTAGAATATCCGGTGGCTTAGAAGTGGAGCTCTCACCTCACAATCAGGAGGCTGTGAGTTCGATCCTAGGTAGAGGCTAATATTTGGAATAGACTCTCCTGCTCAAGCAGGGGGTTGGACTAGATGACCTCCAAGGGTCACCTTCTCAGGGTCACCTGAGTAGTGCAAATGGATGTGGAGCCTTCTTGGAACTGCTGAAACAGGTACAACAGTCTTTTCAGTAATTTCAAGAAGGCTCCACACTCATTTGCCCCACTCTGGTGACTGAGCACACAGATGAACCTCCAAGCGGCTTCAATGATCCTCTAAAAAGGATGCAAATGACCAGCTGTCTGCAAGGAATATAAATCCTTCCCTTCCCCACCATCCAGTCAGAGCTGAAGAAGCTTCTTGGATGAGAAGCGAAAGATCTTCAAAATAAAAAAAACAAGGAAGTCCAGTTGCCTCTTGAAAAAGCACTTTTGGGTCTTCAAATAAGTTTTGAAAAGGATTGGACATTCAATTTTTTTGAACTGTTCTCCCAAGAAAAATTTAAATCTTTTTAACTCCTGCAGTCCGATCTTGTCAAACAACAACTTTATTTTGATTTCAAATTATTACTTGACAGATCAAGTTTTGGAAAGAAATATTACTGTGAAAGACTTTAATGCGATGTTGAGTGACATTCCTGAAACACAGTCTTCCTCATTGCATGATCAACTTTCCTTTATCCAGCCTGGGGAGAATCATTTTTAGAGAAATGGAAAGAAACTTCTCATCCTGGCTTTAAGAAATGGATTCAGGATAGGAGTCTATCGCTTAACCTAGTTTCCAAATTCTGTGTTCCACAATGAGAAAATGAAGCAAAATGGTTCCACAGGGTCTAGATTTAAGGATAAGCTCAAGGACCGAACAACTTTCACACTGACACAAATGGGCATTATAAGATCTTTTATCTCTTTTTCTTCATTAATTAGTCTTTATTTTCCCACACTTATTTTAACCACTATAAAATGTGCCTCGTGAAATGCTCATTTACTCTGTGACTCTTGTTTATCTCTCGCCTGCAGCTTTCTGTGTTTCCCTTGCTGTACTTTCCTGTATAACGTCTATTAGAAACTATGCAACAATTTTTATTTGGTAAATTTATATAGCTGCCCATCTCACACAGATTCTACTCCCACATTACTGAGTCCTCAGGATAGATGGCAAAGCCCTGTTTTCAGACTTTCTTTGTTATTGTTTGAAACATTTTACTTGAAGAACTCTAAAAGTATTGTAGGAAGTTAGCACCCACCCCTCTCCTAGAAAATTGAAATAGCCTAGGAAATATTAAAAAGGCAGAATATTTCCCCTAAAAAGAGTAGAAACTCAAGAAGCAGAAACCTACCTCAGAAGGAGAAACCTGCACCTTTTTTAATGGGTGGGCCATTAAGGCCTGGGCCAGAATACTTTACATAAGAAGGAACTCCAGGTAAAGCTATAGAAATTGCCAAAAGCCCTTTTAAGGGCATAATCACCCAGCAAGGCTAGACCAAGCCCAGAACGCAGGACAGCCTACAGAGTTGCCCCTGGGAGTCTGGCGACCAATTAGAATACAAGCTCCAATTCAAATCCCAACAGAGGGTATAAAACCCAGCACCCTCAGTATCTCAGCCCTTCTTTTTTCTTGACCTTCTCACCTTGAGTATGTGATCAGACTTCTCTGGAGCTCCAGGTCATGTGGTCCTATGCACCATTAAACTTTTCCAAGCAGCCTCCATGTTTCCAATGTCTTTTTCCCCACTTGGAACTGAACCCAGAAAGATATTTCTTTCAACAGTATATCTTCATATTGTTCTGAGATTCTGTCTATCTACCAGTATCTACCTAATCTATCTATCTATCTATCTATCTATCTATCTATCTATCTATCTATCTATCTATCTATCTATCTATCTATCTATCTATCTATCTATCTATCTATCCATCCATCCATCCATCTCTATGCACCCACACATCCATCCACACTCCTTCCTTCCTTCTTTCTTTCTTTCTTTCTTTCTTCTTTCTTTCTTTCTTTCTTTCTTTCTTTCTTTCTTTCTTCTTCCTTCCTTCCTTCCTTCCTTCCTTCCTTCCTTCCTTCCTTCCTTCCTTCCTTCCTTCCTTCCTTCCTTCCTCTCTCATTAATCAGAATCCCAAGAAGTACAAAGCTCTTTTTCAGGGCTCCAGAATTGTTTGCCACATTCCCATTCTCTCAGATTAGATGTGTGATTATTTTATAGATGCATTCTTTCCGCAGAATTTCTTGTGGCAACCAACGCGTTGCATTCTTTGTGACAAAAAGAGATTTATTCTTCAGCACATGAAGTGGTTACCAAGATAGATGCTGGAGAGAGACTGGCTGTTTTCTATATTTTATAGGCTTTAATGCTTTTTATTAGCTTTGGATTCTTGCACTGGGAGACAACCTAACATGTAAAATTATTCTTTTAGGTACAAAGATGAGGAGCAATTTAGAAACAATACAGAAATAAAATGAGCCCTTGACCAGAAATGAGATGATCACATTGTAAATGGTGCTACTGACTACTGATGGTGCATAAATATTAACTTTGCCCTGTCATGTCTTAAATCAGGGGTCTCCAACCTTAGCAACTTTAAGACTTGTGGACTTCAACTCCCAGAATTCCTCAGCCAGCAAAGCTGGGAGCTGGGAATTCTGGGAGTTGAAGTCCACAAGTCTTAAAGTTGCTAAGGTTGGAGACCACTGTCTTAAATAAACTGAATAAGATAGTAAACAGGCACATTCACAAATCTTGGATCTAGATGCTGTAGAAGTTACAACCCTACCCAGATATATGGGTATATTGTGAAGGAAGGGATGGAAATGTTCTGTTCTCAGAAAAATCTGCAGCTGGTGCTGATGAGTTATTCTGAAAAATTAAGGAAACTTAATAAGGAACTCTCTGGTTTTCTTAACCTTCAAAAGCTCTCTTCTTTCATAAAGCTGGTGTAAATATAGCAATAACAACATCAGATAAAAGCAAGATGCATCAAAAGATTTAGGGCACTTGTGTATTTAAAAGAATTATATCTTGTTTATAGTACAGTATAAAATGCACAACTGATTTATATAGCAGCTAGTCCATGGCAGAGGAAATCTCATTTCAATCATAAATGGCAGGATTTGATTTAAGAATTCATTCTTTAATGGGTCTGCAATGTTCAAATTTAAACTCGCTCAATTCATCAGCAAAATATTCAATATGGGGCACTGGGAACTCATTTAGGCAAACAGTGACTTTTAATATAAATTTTCCAGGAGATTTCTTCATTGATTCAGCAGTTTAGTGCAAAATGATTTGTGCGATACATTCTCCAGAATCAATGAAGGTTGAGTCAATGGCTAATATAAAACCATCATCGCGCCAAGTATGGAGCGCATAGCAATGAACTTTGACTTCACCCTGAACTGCTTAGAAGGAAGACAAGGGTCGGATCATGGCAAGGAGAGGTGGGATGTGGGGCCCTCAGGTTTGGACATCTCCGTATCTGGCCTTTGTACTATGTCGGTCAGGGTTGTGCTGCTCATTGCTTTCCTTATTGATGGGCTGAAGGGTCTTCCAGCCACCCTTCCATCTGGAGAAAAGGAAAGTCCTCCACTTAGACAAGAAAAACCAAAAGGACTCATATAGAGTGGATGAAACCAGGCTCAATAGCAGGAACTGGAGAGGGATCTCGGAGTCTTAGTGGACAACCGGCTAAAGAGGAGCCAGCCGTGTGCAGCAGCAGCCAAAAAAGCCAATGCAATCCTAAACTACATTAACAGAGGGATACAATCGAGATACCACTCTATAAAGCCTTAGTAAGACTACACCTAGAGTACTGCATCCAGTTTCGGTCACCACATTATAAAAAAGATGTCGAGACTCTAGAAAAAGTGCATAGAAGAGAACCACGATGATGAGGGGACTGGAGACTAAAACATACCATGAATGGTTGCAGGAACTGGGTCTGGCTAGTCTAGGGAAGAGAAGAACCAGGGGAGACAGGAGAGCAGTGCTCCAATATTTGGGGGGCTGCCACAGAGAGGAGGAAGGAGGCAAGCTGTTTTCCAAAGCACTTGGCCAGAGAAGGAACAATGGTTGGAAACTGATCAAGGAGAGATTCAATCTGGAAATAACGAGAAATTTCCTGACAGTGAGAACAATCAACCCATCGGACAGAAGTTGCCTTCGGAAGTTGTGGGAGCTTCATCCCTGGAGGCTTTCAAGAAGAGGCTGGGCTGCCATTTGCCAGAAATGGTGTAGCATCTCCTGCTTGGGCAGGAGAGGTTGGACTGGATCAGTGATGCAATTCAATTTTTTTTACCACGGGTTCTGTGGGCGTGGCTTGGTGGGCATGACAGGGGGAGGAGACTGTAAAATCTCCAGTCAGAGGTGGGATTTGCTGGTTCTCCGAACTACTCAAAATTTCCGCTACTGGTTCTCCAGAACCGGTCAGAACCTGCTGAATACCTGGACTGGATGACTTACATCTCTTTGTCTGAAGGAAAGATAAACTGAATAGTCACCTCAGGTGACACTGGTGGGAATTTATTTATTTGTTAATTTTTTCATGGTGCCCATCCCCTCTATATGGGTGACTCTGGGTGGCTTTCAGGTTATATAACAAATAGAAAAATGATTACCTATATTAAAATATTAAAATTATGCAGATTAAAATGTTAAAAACTACTTATGCCTAATAAATAAAGTTCAGGAAGGATTTCTCAGTTAGATTGGAAGACTTTCAGCTTATTCCAATGGAAACAATCAAAATACTTCTAGCCTCTGTGAAAGCTAGAAAATAAAATTTTAGACTTTGGGTTGATCTTAAGAAAGATATTGCTGCCTTGCTAATGTTTCAGAGTGGTTTTTTTTTTCCGATTAAAGAATGCAACTTGACATTGTACTGTATAAACAGACCAATGTACTTTAAAGCTTTAAAATTTCTTGTAGTTTCTATCATCATGTGATATTGAAAATAACCCTAACCCTAACCCTAACCCACCTTCCCTCCCTCTCTTTCTCCCTCTTCTCTTCCTCCCTCCCTCCCTCCCTGTCTCTGTAATTTCTAACACTATCCAGAAAAGGTTTCTATGCTAATGAAGGCCAGTCCTTTATTGATTTAATTTCCAGATTATTTACTGCTCAACCAGTGATGTTGCTCAGTTCTGGCACATCCTATCAACTTCTTGTGAGCTACGAGGCAAAAGATGACGAACGAGCTGAGGAAATGGGTTATCCTTGCCCATTGAACCCTAAGGTCTCCCGCAGATTGCCCCATGCCTGGTATCATCTGCCATATCTCGGTGAAGAGGGCTTTGCTCTCACACGGAAATCAATGGAGCACCAAACCCCAAGTGAAAGCAGTCGTCTTACTTTGTTCATAGCTATCAGAATAACTGTGATGATCCAGGGTGGGATACAAAACAAACACAATCCCAGAAAACAGGTGAAGCCCCTTTTATTCCTTCACTTTGCTTTCAAGCTCCGAATATTCTTGACGGAAGACAAAAAACTCCCACACAAACAGTTACAAGAAGAAGGAAAAATGCAACATAAACCAGCAAGATAAGGGCTGGAGGACGTCTGCAGATAATAGAACACACACTGGGAAGGACGCCAAAGTCAGAGAGGAACCATAAACTAGAGATATTTCCACCCTTTGTTTCCAGCGCTCGCCCGTACGCAGGTCCATCCTCTTATTCAGTTGTCACAGCTGCAGCCCATAAAGAAGAACAAGGCCTTCTCCTCTCGGGTAGACCACATCTCTCCCTTATTCTCTCCTCCTTGCATGCCCTAGGATGGATAGGGGATGGGCCTGGGTCCTTCTCTGACTGCCCAGCCAGCCTCTGCCCTTCCCCAGCCTCCTCCACAACCTCCGGAGCCACACCTCCACTCCCTTTCGGCTGATCCTCCTCTCCCTCAGAGTCAGTCTCCAACAGGGGCATGACAATAACAGAGTTGGAAGGGACCTTGGAGGTCTTCTAGTCCAACCCCCTGCCTAGGCATGAAACCCTACACCACTTCAGACAAATAGTTATCCAACATCTTTTTAAAAACTTCCAGTGTTGAAGAATTCACAACTTCTGGAGGCAAGTTGTTCCACTGGTTAATTGTTCTCACTGTCAGGAAATTCCTCCTTAGTTCTAAGTTGCTTCTCTCCTTGGTTAGTTTCCTTCCGTTGCTCCTTGTCCTGCCCTCAGGGGCTTTGGGGAATAGCTTGACCCCCTCTTCTTTGTGGCAGCCCCTCAAGTATTGGAAGACTATTATGTCACCCTTAATTCTTCTTTTTACTAGACTAGATATACCCAGTTCCTTCAACCGTCCTTCGTATGTTTTAGCCTTCATATTTTAGAATGATAATCTACAGTAAATCTAGCTATAAAATGGGAATTACTTGGGAGAGTACGTTATCATCGGCCCTAGCAAAACTGATTACACGCACCACACATAGCACACTAGGCTATAACCCCAGATAGCAGAAGCAAAGGCTGGGAAAGTTTGCAAGGCTCTAACTCAAGACATTTTGAGAACACCTGACTGGAGAAAGCTGGTTTAATGAAACAACATTCATCCACTTTATTTTTTCTTTTGGACGTTGTACCTGTCTATGGGGTAAACTTAAATAATTTGTGCCCTTAGTTTTTGTAAAACCTAAGCTAAACTCTTTTATTGAACCAGTAAGGAGGGTGTGTGTGTCATGGAACACCATATTAAAAATAGCCAGCAGTTGCTAAGGTCCAATGGTCATAAAATTATTTTTTTTCAGCCCTGTCATAACTTCAATAGGGTGCAGAACGAGGCAGCCAGTAAGCAAGGGCTCCTATGCTTCAGGGCCTGGCTGGACGAAGTTTTGCTCTTTTCCATACAAATGCAGTTAAACAATCATTTCTTCCATTCCTCAAGGAGCCCCGGATCACCTTCTACCTACAAGCTACAAATGTTGTTTTTAGGTGGCGAGATGTTATCAAAGCCTCATTTATCTTTAGATCAATGTCATCTTCAGAAGACCTTAGGGACAAAATGACTTTCGCTGTCTCTCTTTCTTCAGTCAACATTCCTGGTTTCTATCACAGCTGTCGGATTTCCTGCCCTCTTTCCAAGTCAACGAATGCAGCAATTCACTTGACAAACTCTGGCAAGAAAAGTCGTGAAACTGGGTAAGACTCACTTAGCAACGGTCTCATTTTGCAATGGAAATTTTGGGACAGAAATGTCTTCCTGTCAAAGGCCATTTCTCCCCTCCCCCCCGACCATCAAGGGACACCAAGGCAGCCCCCATAATTCAACCCCCTTCAAAGTGTTATAAATACCGAGGTCCATTAAAAAGAACTACATAATGTTGGCTTTAAACAAGCTCAATCCATCATCCTTCCTTACACAAGTATCATTTCCTTTAAGGTGATCAACCAACCAGCAACGGCACAGAACCGATGTGAGATCCCATTTCTCTTCATCAGCTTTTTTTGTTGTACGTCGAGTCCACACACACCTTGCTTGGAGTGTATGAACAGAGGCATAGAACCCAAATCACGTGACGTGTTACTACCGCTTCATAAAGCCTTAAGTAAGGCCACCCCTGGAATTCTGCATCCAGTTTTGGCCCCCCACATTGCAAAAAAGATGCTGAGACTTTGGAAAAAGTGCAGAGAAGATCTGCTAGGATGATGAAAGGCCTGGAGAATAAAACACGGAGAACGGTTGCAGGAATTGGGTCTGGCCAGTCTAGAGAAAAGAAGAATTAGGGAGACACGAGAGCAGACTTCTAGTACTTGAGGGGCTGCCACAAAGAAGAGGGGGGTCAAATTATTCTCCAAAGCAGCAGAAGGCAGGATAAGAAGCAATGGATGGAGACTAATCAAGGGGAGAAGCAACCTGTGGAACAACTGGCCTCCAGAAGTTGTGAATGCTCCAACACTGGAAGTTTTTAAGAAGAGATGGGACAACCATTTCTCTGAAGTGGTGTAGGGTTTCCTGCCTAAGCAGGGGGTTGGCCTAGAAGACCTCCAAGGCCCCTTCTGGCTCCATTCTGATTGACATTTTGATTGACAGAGACCAAAGGAAAGCCTTCCTTTGAAAGGTCAGATGGGGGCTGCTTCTTTGAAGCTGGTGGAGCCAGGTCCACTTAATACCTGGGTGATTAGCTTAACGCCTGCAGTGATTCACTTAACAACTGTGGCAAGGAAGGTTGCACAATGGGACATGCCTCGCTTAACAACTGTCTTGCTTAACAGTGGAGATTTTGGGCTGAATTGTGGTTGTGAGTTGAGAAATAGAGTAGAGTAGAGTAAAGTAGAACAGAATAGAATAGTAATTGGAATAGAACAGGATAGAACAGAGTACAATAGAGTACAACAGAACAGAACAGAATAGAATAGAATAACAGAGTTGGAAGGGACCTTGGAGGTCTTCTAGTCCAACCCCCTGCTTAGACAGAAAACCCTACACCACTTCAGATAAATGGTTATCCAACCTCTTCTTTAAAACTTCCAGTGTTGAAGCATTCATAACTTCTGGAGTCAAATTGTTCCACTGGTTAATTGTTCTAAATGTCAGGAAGTTTCTCCTTAGTTCCAGGTTGTTTCTCTCCTTGATTAGTTTCCATCCGTTGCTCCTTGTCCTGCCCTCAGGAGCTTTGGAGAATAGCTTGACTCCCTCTTCTTTAGGGCAGCCCCTGAGATATTGGAAGACTGCTACCTCTGTGTGTGTGTGTGTGTGTGTGTATACCATTCATGAGTGCTGTAAGTCTCCAGATGTATCTTGGACAGTGCTTAAACCCAGAACTATCTTGACATCACTGCCAATGAGGAAGGATCAGGGCAAAAGTCTAAGATCTACACCGAACAGACTTTCAACAAAATCCTCTTTAGGGGAATTTGCTGTTTCTGGAACTGTGTCAAGGTATTTGATCGTAATTTCGATTCAGTGCTTCTCAGGCATCAGAGAAGGCGACCCGACTCGGTGTCGGCATGAAGGGCCATCAAAGCGGAGAAGCACCAGGAACGAAACGGGATTTGCCTGTTTATGTGAAGAATGATTAACTTTAAATGAATCGTTGACCTTTCTTGAATGACATGTGACCTGTAAGATATCAGAGCTGTAGATCACGAGCTATTCTGGAAAATTGCTGTCTGCCAACTGAAAATAAACAATAAGATATCAAATATAGTTTGGCAAAATTGACTTGGTTTAACACTGGAGTGGGGGAAAAAAGTGAATTATTTTGACTCACCAGTCAGAACGCATCAATTCATTTCAGATCATCCTTGATCTGAAACTGGAGGTACTTTTTGGATTCCCACCCACCCACGTTTCGTAAATTGATGTCTGCTGGAATGAAAAGCCTTATTTATGCCATATACGCTGCAAGAAGAAATCTAAATAGAAAGATGGCTAGGATAAAATATTCTAAAATATTTTAGAATGATATTGATGCCTGTCTCATTATTCTGTTCAGTTTCAAAAGTCAGTCAATATAATCATTTTTTTTTTTTGTAATAATGGTTTGAATTTTATGGCCAATTAAAGCAACCTTGAACAGAAACTGTTCCACTGTAATCTTTTTGAGATTAATCCATTTTATACTGTGCAAATCCTGAGTGTTGAGTTTGGAGCAATAAGCTATGAAAACCTGTTACTGCAATGCTATTTCTGCAAGTTTTAATTAATAGTTGCTGAAGGTGCCAAGTTTTAACAGAAGTACCGTATCTTTGAATCATAGCTACCAAACAGCCATTTCAGTTTCACATTAACCAGAATGCAAATGTTAGGTTTATCACTGGGTTGATGTATAATTTTTGTTGTTGCTTAAAATCAGATCTAAGATCTAGGATCCAGGTCAACTTCCCGCTGAGAGATGCCCAAATCCTGACTTGCGTTTCTTGTTTCTTCTTGCTTGTTTTCCTTTTAATCATTTGCCTTCCCTTCTTTTTTTCCTTCTTGACTGATGTGTCCTTCCTTCCTTCCTTCCTTCCTTCCTTCCTTCCTTCCTTCCTTCCTTCCTTCCTTCCTTCCTTCCTTCCTTCCTTCCTTCCTTCCTTCCTTCCTTCCTTCCTTCCTTCCCTTCCCTTCCCTTCCCTTCCCTTCCCTTCCCTCCCTCCCTCCCTGAGTTGTGGATGCTCCATTACTGGAGGTTTTAAAAATAGGCTGGACATCCATTGGACTGGGATGGTATAAGTTCTCCTGCCTTGAACAGGGGGGGTTGGACTAGAAGACCTCCAAGGTACCTTCCAGCCGCAGGATTCTATGTTTTGTTTTCAGCTAACAAATACTATTGAAGATCACAGAGAATTACTAGCCACCCATTATATATTTCATGTTTTAAGCCCCTGACTAAGGCCTACCATCTTTAAAACAATATGATTAGATTTTTTAAAAAAGTCATTTCAACCTGTTGGAAGTTAAAACCCACCCTTCTCCTAGAGAAATCAAATGTTTTAGAATATACTAAAAAGGCAGAATATTTCCCCTAAGAGAGAAGTAGAAATTTAGAGGGGCAGAAACTCAGCTCCCTCTCACCTTTGTTAATGGGCAAGTAAGGCCTAGGACAGTCTATTCTACATAACAAAGATCTACTCCAGGCAGACCCATAATAGGAATTGCCCAAAGCCCTTTCATTGCATCATCATCCAGCAACGCTCAACCAAGCCTGGGACTCAAAAGACAGCCTACAAAGTTACTCCTGCATGGCCCCAATCAGAATACAAGCTCAAATTCAAATCCCAAAGAGGGCATAAAACCCAGCATCACTCTCAGCATCTCAGCTCCAAGGCATGTGATCCTGTCTGCCATTAAACCTTCTTTCCAAGCAACTTCCATGTTTCCAGTGTCTTTCTTCCCCAATTGGAACTGAACCCAGATGGATATTTCTTCCAACAAACCCAGCAACCCTAACATGCAAACTTGGATTGTTAGTAAACAAATGAGAAAAAAAACCCTGTCTAATTCTTTTCATTGTTACTACAAACCTAGAGAGAAACTTCCGTGGAGACAAATTAGATATGTTAGTAGATTAACAGGAGAAAAACATCTCCCTCGTTCCATAACCCTCCAACTGTTTATCACAACATGCTAAAAGCCAGTTTTGCTGACCAGTTTAGACCCAGAATTGCACAAAAGTAGCCAGGTTTTGTGTAGTGCCCCATAGGTCAAAGGGGGAAAAAAAATCGCTGTTGTCTCTTTATAGGAATCCTATTTTTTTTAAAGCCGAGATAAATTTGCTTTGTGTTTACATGTGTAAATACATCCAAGCCTCTTTTTGTTTAGCAGGAAAAACTAATTCATTCAACCAAACAAGTGACTACGTAGCAGATGAATAAATTAGAAACAATATAGGAAAGATTAGTAGAGGCTGTGTTAATCTGAATAATATTGGTTTGGCTTTAGTTCCACCGAAATTAATTGAGACAAGTTATTCATGACTAATTTAAAATCCTATTGATTTTAGTAGAACTAAACTGTGACAAAGCTCTGCGGGATCCAGCCTATTAATAATATAGAAATAGATATTAACCAACCTGAAATAGAAATGAAATAAGTTACATAAGCCAGTCCATTAATATTGTTTTTCATATTCATGCATCTTCCCCAAATACAGTGTGATAAAAACAATAAATCAACAGCCTTACTATGTGCATCAGTAAGATTATTCGTGAAAAGATGAATAAGAACTTGCAACCTTATTGCTACCTCGTCGTTGTAACAAATTGCACAAATAATCATTAACATTTTTCACGAAGTTCGCAGTGTGCCTCATGCAGCCTAAAAGGTTGATATTTGTTTATTTTCTTCTTTTAACTGGAAGTATGCAGTCAGTGTTGCATTGCCATTGGACTTCATAATGTTTAGACATCGTAGCATTTACATTTATTTCTACAGGGTGAAACCAGTAATTTAGCACCTGTCAGCAAATTCAATAGCAACTCATAAGAACATAGAATAAGCAATTGCAACAGGCAGCCTGAATCCTGCAACAATACCTTTAACACCATCCCACATCCACACCTGCCTCTCCCAGATTCTTGGGAAGGGCTGGATAGGTGGACAAAAATGCCTAATCCAGGCTGACCATCTGGCTGATTGTGCAACAAACCAGCTATTAAAATTATATTGTGTTCCTTGGTCTGTTACATCTGAAGAATTTAATTCTTCTATGTTCAGTCTTTCTTTCTTTCTTTCTTTCTTTCTTTCTTTCTTTCTTTCTTTCTTTCTTTCTTTCTTTCTTTCTTTCTTTCTTTCTTTCTTTCTTTCTTTCTTTCTTTCTTTCTTTCTTTCTTTCTTTCTTTCTTTCTCTCCCTCTCTCTCTTTTTTAAAAAGTGTATGTTTTTGCATATATTTAACCAGCCTTGGATCTGTAAGAAAAGAACAACTAGGCCCTAAAGTTGATGTAGATCTCTGCAAATAACGCCGGCTGAGCTGATTTTGCAAGCATGGCGAAATATTTGCAATCTGCTGAGCTGATTTTGCAGGCACAGCAATAGGTTTGCTATCTGCTACTTCTGCAAAAAACATATATTTGCTGGACAATCAAAAAACAAGAGCTATTTTGGATGACGAATGTCTGGGACATTGAGAGAAAGGGGAACCGAAAATAGCAGATGGTAAACGAGTTGGCATATACCTACAAGTGGGTGTTAATTGATGGACAGTATGAGGGAATAGGGAAGTACATCCAGTAAGATTACATACCACTGGGTGGGCTTCAGTAGAAGAAGGGGGTGAATCTCAAATCAGGACCACTGATAGTAGCTATCTTTTCTGGAGTTAGCTACTGTCTCTGGACCTCATTGCAATGGGTTGTTAGTAAGTACTATCTTACTAGAAATGTTGTTATGTTCTGATGGCTTTTCATGTTCCAAATTGTTCATGAAATAAACCTCTAATCTCAAAGTAAGATTTATTGCTTGTGGTTGTCTGTGTTCCTGTTTTATTGAATTATTTTTATAGCAGATCATTATGGTTTTTTTTAAATTTTTATGATAATCCTTAACAAGCCATCTGTCCTTCTTTGCCTTTTGGTTCCAGTATTAAAACTCTGCTTCCAAGGATGCTTTTGCCAATCGGTAGATCAGTGGAATAGAAAGAATAACCAGTAATCAGCACTAATTGTTGGCCCATTAGTGTTGATGAGGTAGGACTGTCAAATGCTAGGTACGAATGACAGGAAGTGAGTGGTAATTGCACTATTCAAAAAAAAAAAAACCCCATAACTATACGCCAGTTATGAGACAGGAAGAGAGCACCTTCAGAGGAAAAACCCCCAAATAGAACAAGAATAGAAATCCCAGACAAGAGGAAATTCTGCAACTGGAAAGATTTAAAGCCATCCCAAATGAAGCAACCTATCCAGTTTGTGAATGTCTGGCAGGAGCTCAAACTCACCTGACTTATCAGGCCCTTCAAAATCTGTCAATCTTTAGGTTTCTGGCCTTGTCCACTTTAGGGGTGTGATCTTCACCTTGAAGAAAAAAGAAATCCAACGTTAAGAAGTTCTTGGCTCCGATGAGAGGGTTATATCTGTTTTTGGAAATGCTGGCACTACTTCATGTTACTTTCAGAAGGGATCTCGGAGGTCGTCTAGTCCAACCTCAAAGCAGGAGATTTTATAACATCCTTATAAGGAGAAATTTCCTGACAGTGAGAACCATCAACCCATGGAACAGAAATTGCCTTCGGAAGTTGTGGGAGCTTCATCCCTGGAGGCTTTCAAGAAGAGACTGGACTGCCATCTGTCAGAAATGGTGTAGGGTCTCCCGCTTGGGCAGGGGGTTGGACTAGATGACCTCCAAGGTCCCTTCCAACTCTGTTATTCTGATCCTCGACAAATAGTTGTTCTTGAAAAATCTCCAGCAATTGAGGACCCACAATCATGGGAGGCAAACTGTTCCATTGATATTTGAAATATTAGTTTGGAAGATGTTACCTTTTTGTGTTGAAGAATACAATACAACGGTATGTGTAAGTGAGTGGACCTATGAATGAATCTATGCACAAAAAGCTACGCTTGTCTTGGGTTTCAATTGCTGAGCCCAATCTTTCAGATTCCTATCAGACTAACAGAGTTGGAAGGGACCTTGTAGGTCATCTAGTCCAACCCCTGCTCAAGCAGGAGAACTTATACCGATTTCAGACAATTGGCAGTCCAGCCTCTTCTTAAAAGCCTCCAGGGATGGAGCAGCCACAACTTCTGGAGGGAAGCTGTTCCACTGGTTGATTCTTCTCACCATCAGGAATTTTCTCCTTAGTTCTAGGCTGGTCCTTTCTTTGATGAGCTTCAATCCGTTGCTTCTTGTCCTGCCTTGAGGAGAATAAATAAGAATAACAGAATTGGAAGGGACTGTTGGAAGTGATCACCCACCCCTCTACTGGGAAAATGAAATATCCTAGGATATTCTAAAAAGGCAGAATATTTCCCCTGAGAGAAGTAGAAACTCAGAGAGGCAGAAATGCAGCCCCCCCACCCTTTCTCAATGGGCTAGTAAGGCCTGGGCCAGTCTATTCTACATAACAAAGATCTATCTCATCCAGGCAAACCCATAATAGGAATTGCCCAAAGCCCTTTCATTACATCATCATCCGGCAAGGCTCAACCAAACCTGGGACTCAAAAGACAAAACCTAAGTTGCCCCTGCACAGCCCCATGGGAGTCCGACAACCAATCAGAGCACAAGCTCAAATT